>OESO01000194.1:535396-689475 GCA_900240985.1 Crithidia bombi | reverse complement strand
TCTGCTTTTTCATTTTTTGCTATTGCTCTAAGCAAAAGAGGCAGTTGTGAAGGGGGAGTGTTGAACTGTGACGGACACACACACACACACACACACACACACACACACACGCACACAAACAGAGTCGCCAAGTCAGCAATTCGTCATCTGCTGCCGTATCTTCTTCTCCATCTCCACTGTTCCTTCTCTTATTTCGTTTCAGCGTGCTGTGCAGCACGTCAAACTGATTCCCACGAGACCAACAAGAAATGTCGGACGACGATCTTGATGCCCTCCTCGATGAGGCCATGGACATGGTCGATGAACAGGAGCGCAAGCACGACGAGGAGGTTCGCGTGCGGGATGCACGACTGGAGGATGATCTCCAGAAGGCACTGGACGAAGCCTCTAGCCCTGCAGGTGCGGATGGTGACATGATGAAGATGTTTATGTCGCTGTTAGGGGGTGCTGACGGCAACCCGGCCGACGCTGCAGCCTTGGAAGGCTTCAAGAAGAACGTCATGGCGATGGTGTCTTCCCTAGAAGGAGAAGAGGGTCTTGGTGAGGAGGATAAGGCCAATCTGGAGCGCGTGAAGGAGTTGATGCATGTGATGGAAGAGGAGGATATCGACAAGGCCAACGAGGTGCTCGACCGCATGAAGAAGGACGGTGCATTGCCGGAGGGGGACGACGTCGAAGACGCCGAGGTCAATGAGGCATCCCGCAAGTGCATGGAGATGCTGCAGCAGATCTCACAGGCTGCGGACGGTCCAGGCGCAGCGGCAGCAGCTCCAACCACGGCTCCGGCTGCCTCTGCCTCTGCTTCTGGCTCTGCTGCTAAGCCGGCCGAAGGTGCCGCCACGGCAGGCGAGGATTTCGGTCCGGTGCCGGAGAACATCGCCTCTGTGCTGCTCGCTGCCCTCATGAACCCGGAGTTTGTCGAGCCCATTAAGATCATGCGGGACGCCTACGGGCCCTACATGGAGGCCCACGGTGCGGAGATTTTGGAGGTCGACCGCGTGCGCTACGGACGTCAGCGCGCAAAGGCGGAGGAGATCTGCATCTTCCTCGAGACACCCATCCAGGACGAGAACGACCCTCGCCTGGTGCCGTTGCTAGAGCTGATGCACGAGTTCTCTGAGCTCGGGGAGCCGCCGGCAAATCTCGCCGACTACGCGCCGAAGCGAACGGCGATCAACGCGGAAGCGCAGAAGGAATGAGTGTGCGGACGTGTGCGTGCGTGTGCGTGTGCAGGCACGTCTAGCTCTTCTTCTTGTCGTTAAGTGGAGGTGCACCAAGTACTGCTGCATTGCGTGACCCCAATTCAAAAAAAAGAAAGTGTTTCCTAAAGTGTTTGTTGGGGGTGGCTGTTTGTGCGATTGCGTTTTGCACTATCGACGTGACGCGGTCTTCAACCAGTTGAACGTGCTCTTACCGAGCAACATCATAAAAAACACAAAAAAAAATAGTCTCATCGTGGACTAGTCATGCATGTTTCAACTGCGTGCCCTCTTCTGCGTGTTTCACGCATTGAGGAAGGGGGGGGGAGTGACACTACACATGGTGATTTCCTTTACTTCTTTTTTCTTCTTTGCCTGATGGAGCGTCTGGACTTCATGCAAGGAAAGAGGAGAAGAGAGGCGTCACATGCACCCGCGGTGTCTCTGACGTCCCTCTACCGCCAATAACGCCACCATAACGAGTAGGTTGAAGGAGGGTTAAGAAGAAAGAAAAGAAAAAATGACGCAGGCGATGCAACGAAGTGTTACCCCGGACACTGCTTGTGCATTGTTTTGCAAAGCACGGGCCTTCTACCTCTCAAATACCTCGCCACCTTTCCTTTTTTTTCTTTTTCGTGTCACTCTTCGTGAAAACAACAACAAAAAACGCACACTCATCTTTGCGTGTTCCAGCGTCCTGTCAAAGGAGCGAATTCGGCATTACAAGTATTTAATACTCGTTGACTGTTTCAGTTTAGAAGAAAAGGAAGAAACCAAAAGGTGTCAAGAGGCACGTCATATAAGCATCTCCATAGATTTCTTGTATCTCATCGAGCTCTTTTTGTTCTTGTTCCTTTCTTACCAACGTGTCTGAAGTGCTCTGTGCGTACCGTCGCAGGTTGTCAGGATGATGGCAGTCAGCAAGCAAACAGACGAGGGCAAAGGTGGCAGCACCACCAACAGCCACTTGCCGTGGGTGGAGAAGTACCGCCCGAACAGCCTGGATAGCGTGGTTGCACACGAGGACATCTTAAGCACCCTCCGCCATCTCATGAATAGCGGCAACATGCCCCACCTGCTTCTCTACGGTCCTCCTGGCACTGGCAAGACGACCACCATCAAGGCGTGCGCCTACTACCTTTACGGCAAGGAACGCGTGCGGGCGAACGTGCTGGAGATGAACGCGTCTGACGACCGCGGCATCGATGTGGTGCGCCAGCAGATTCGCGAGTTCTCCAGTACGTCGTCCATCTTTTCCATGATGGGGCCCTCTTCCAGCAGCGGCAGCGGCCCTATCGCCAACTTCAAGCTGGTGGTCCTCGACGAGGCAGATCAGATGTCACACGACGCACAAGCGGCACTGCGGCGTGTCATTGAGAAGTATACGAAGAACGTCCGCTTCTGCATCTTGTGCAACCACATCAACAAGGTGATTCCTGCCTTGCAGTCGCGGTGCACGCGCTTCCGCTTCGCCCCTGTGAAGAAGTCTGCGATGATGCCACGGCTGAAGTACGTTGCAGAGCAAGAAAACGTGCGCTACACGACGGAGGGGCTCGCGGCTGCGTTTCGCCTCAGCCACGGCGATCTGCGTCGCTGCCTCAACACGATGCAGTCCTCGGCGCTCTCTGCAAATGAGATTACCGAGGAGTCCGTGTACCGGGTGACGGGGAATCCCACGCCAGGCGAGGTGACCGCCATCGTGTCCGACATGCTCTCCAGCGACTTCGCCACCAGCTGGGCGAAGGTGGAAGAGGCAGTCACGCAGAAGGGTATCTCCATCGCTGACTTGGCACGCGACATTCACCCAATTATGATGGCGATGGATCTCCCGCAGGACTGTAAGTGCTTCCTGCTGATGAAGCTGTCAGACTTGGAGTACTACGCAGCGGGTGGTGCACGGGAGGCCGCAGGGCTTGGCGGGCTGCTGGGGGCCTTTCAGCTCGTGAAGGAGGCCGTGACGCAGCGTCGACCCATCAAGGAGGTTGCAGGAGACTGCGTGTGTTGAGGCAACGCCTCAACATGAGTGGACAGCGGTGCCTCGCGAGAAAGCGGAGCAAGTATGGTTCACCTTCATCTCACACACACACACACACACAACAGACAAAAACAACGCTCGTTTTGTGCATTTGTTTACTTTTCTTTTCATGCGTGCAAAGGGGTATGTGAAGCATGAAGGGAATTTTGGCTGCTGCTAGCAAGGAGGACAGCAGGACCTACCAAACACACGACTGTCATCGCTGAAAATTCACGTGCTTTCTTCTGCTCGCCTCCACTCTTTGAAGTGTGGAGGAGGGGGGCGGTGGTGGTGAAGAATGAGGGGGGCCCGACAGGTTGTGCTGTAATTGCATCGCTGGGACTGCGCATAGAGATGGAAACGACTAAAAGCAAACCCACACCCACGCACACCACAGAAAAGGGACACAGGAGCGGAGGTCTTAGCCAAGGAGCAAGACTACGACGGTTAGAAAAAGTAAAACGTGACGATGGCGCTTCAAGTTTTTCTTTTCCTTCAGAGCTGCGGTTCATTCCACGCATCTCTTTTCCGCAATAGCAAGCAAACAAGCAAAAAGAACACCAGCAATGTCGTGTGAAGTGAAAACAGGATCGCAACCAGCTCCGACGACGGAGTCGCCGACTCGTGCTGTTCTCTTTCAGCCGATTGCTGGATCTTATCCACATGAAATCGCAGCACTGGACTTCCTTTCCATCTTTCATTGCTGATTCGGTTCCCTTTTTCCCACGACGTTCCAACCTCAAATATACACACTTGGGCGTAGCGGGTTTTCCACCTAAGAAAAACGGGCATTATCGTGTAGACGTGCACGTCCATTTAGCCCTTCTCGACGAAGGAGGCCCACCTTATAGAGAGAAAGAGAGGGGCGACAGATAGAGACCCACTCCCCCTCTCCACACACACAACCCACACAGACCTGCGTTAGTTTCTCTCAACGACATCTTCCGCTTCCCTAAAAGAAGCGAATAATAAGAAAGACAAGAATTATAAATAAAGAACATAGACTCCCGTGACGACGCCATGTCGAGCAGCAGCGACGATGGCTGGATGCCCAAGATGAGCCCAACCAGCGCCAGCGCAGGCACGGGACAGAGCAGCATGATGGACGCCCGCCGCCGCGCCTTGCAGCAACAGCGAGAGGCACAACAGCGACGACACCCCATAGCAGGTAGACGCGAAAGCCCAACGACATTCCCTGCAGCACCTGCAAAGAAGGCTGAGAGCGCCTTGCCCGACTTTCTTGCAGGTCTGGACGACGACGACGATGGCGACGTGGTCAGCTCCGACCACGCAACCATTGCCACCGCGACGGCGCTGAACTCTCCGTCGCAGCCCACGCAGATATTCCCCATGGCAGGGACTGCTTCGTCTTTTGTAGCGATACCGTCTGCGGTTTCCTCTACACCGTTGCCGACGCACGAGGTGGCGGTGGAGGAGCTGCAGCGTCAAATAGCCGCGAAAAGGAAGCAGCTGCAGCTTACCACGGAGCGTGAAGCTGCGCTGGTAGAGAAGTGGAGAGCCACCAAGGCGCAGAAGCAAGCGGAGGTGGAGCAGCTGAGTGCAAACATACGTCGTGTGTGGGCCGCCGTGGAGGATGAAAAGAGCGCCGCCGAAACGAAAATCCGCGAGGCGCAGGATCGACATGAGGCGGAGCTGCGAGCAGCACGACGCAGCGTGGAACAGGCGGTAAAGGCGGAGTACGACGCGAAGATTGCGGAGGCGCAGAAGCAGCTGAGCAGCGCCAAGGCAGAGGAAGAGCGGCTGCGGCAGCTGCTGGAGGAAAAGGGCGGTTCTGCGGCAGCGAAGGACACAGTGGTCACCGCCCTGACTGCTGCTATCACCGCTGTCATGCACAAACTCGATGACGTCTTCCAGTCGGAGGCAGCGGAGGGCCTTCGCATGGAGGCGTGGAAGTCGGAGCTGCAGTCGGAGGTGCAGCGTGAAATCCAAACCTCCTTCGCCGTCGGTGTGGAGAGCGAGACACAGGCCGAGCGGGGTGAGTACGAGCGGTTCTTCAGCGAGATGCTCGCTTTTTGGCGCACCGCCGAGGACCAGGAGCGGGAACGACTGCTCAAGATGGACGAGGCACTCTTGACAGATTTGCAGTCGATGGCCCAGCAGGATCTGAAGCGGCTGCAGGATGAGGAGCTGGCGATGGAGCGCGTGTACGTTGAGTCCCGCGAGGCCTGGGCGGCCGAGCACCAGAAACTGCTCCAGCGCGAGCTGGAAGGGGCACTGCAGCGTCGCGAGGTCGAGCTGCAAGAGCAGCGCCGTCAGTACCACGAGCTGCACGTGGAGCGGCTGCGCGACGTGGATGCGCGGCACAAGGATGTCATGGCGAAGGAAGAAGCGCTACACCAGCAGAGGATGGAACAGCTGCGCGCTTTCTTTCACCGTGAGGAAGACCTGCGGGCGGAACAGCAGCGCATCGAGTTGGCTGCGCAGGAGAGCGTCACACAGTTGACGAGCGTCTTGAAGGGTGTCATGGCGTCTACCGAAGAAACGGTGTCGGCGCTGAAGGAGTACGAGCACTCCATCGAGGAGTCCCGACGGCAGGTGGAGGTGGCGTGTGAGCAGCACGCACTGCAGCAGGAACAACTGCTGGAGAAGATGCAGGACCTGGCGGCGACGCAGTGCAGCAACACCGATGCCGAGCGTGCAGCGCTGGAGGAGTGCGCGGCGCAGCTGCGTCTCACCACCCAAACCATGGACCGCCATCTGCAGGACGAGGCCGCGTGGCTCGCGCAGCAGGAGTCCACCTACCACCGCAACCGCGACGAGTGGGAGCGGGAGTACAGGCGGTGGCAACAGCTTGTGCAGCAGGAGCGCCAGGTCGCCGAGGAGCGCTTTCACGAGGCGCTGGCGGGACTGCAGCAGAGTTTGCAGCTGCTGGATGTCGAGGAGCGCGACGTCGCGGTGGAGCGGGCGTCACTGCAGCGTACCTTTGCGGAGGTCGAAGCAGCGGCGCAGCGCGAGGTGGAGGCGCTTCAGCGGCGCGCTGCGGATGTGCAGAGCCGCTCGCTCGCCATGGCCGAAATGCAGACGCGCCTCGGCGAGCAGAGGAACGCGACGGCAGAGGCGCGGAGGCAGCTGCTGATGGCGCAGAAACAGCTGGAGGAGGAGAAGGCGGACCTCCGAGTGGATGAGGAGCGTCTGCGAGACATGATGGAGGCGCTGCGAGTGGCCCGATCACGCGCGACGCTGCGCGGTGGCAGCAACGGCAACGGTGCGTTCCCGCTGCTGCAGAGCAGTGGCGTGGGGCAGCAATCGCAACAGCTTTTGCACGGCACGGCCACCTTCCCCCATCACGGAAATGTGCGTTTGATGGGTGGTGGCACGGAACGAAACGCGCAGAGTGCCGCTGGCGGTGCGGCTCGCGCAGCGATGGAAACAGTGGGCGGACCGCAGCTGTCGCCGCGAGAAAGTGGTGTCAGCCAACCCACCGACGTCGCTGTTGTAGGGGCTGCGACGTACACCGGCACCGTCGACAAGAAACGCCGTCACCGCAGTGATCCGAACCGTCTGCCTAACAAGATACTCCGCGAGTTGAGTGATGAATTACATCACCTTACGGCTGGTGGTAGTGGTGCGGGAGAGGCTTTAGGGCCCACGATGCACTGGGCCGATCGCGATTATCTAGCCGTCCTGCACCAGCAGCACTCGCACCAGCAACATCGCGATCGGGTAACAGGTCCGCGTAAGGGTCGTCGTCAGCGTGCGGTTCCGTCGTCGTCAAACGACATCCCGCCACCGCTTTCTGCGTCTCCTCAGTCGGTGCGAAGAGAGAGGTGGGTGCGGTCGCAGCACATGCCTTCACCGATACCGCAGCAGCAGCAAAAGCAGCAACGCAGCCACCGAAAGCCGCAGCAACACGCGCGTCACGTGGATCCGTCCTCGTTGCCGCTGACGTCTGAAAGCTCGCCGCCGCTTTCGCTGCGCAACGATAACGACTGGTCGCCCAGCGCGAACACCTTTACCAACTTGTTGGACTTCTCAGATGCTGATACCACATCACAATCGTTTCGATAACGAACAGCTGCGCCAAAAACAGCAGAAAAAAACTGTGAGGCGCGGAGGTTGTGAAAAAGAGACGACACGTGTCAGAAGCGTACTCTGCAGTGGCGCTCTCTTCGCCCTCTCGCGCTATGTACGCCTTTTTTTTGTAATTTGCTGATGCACTTCTCTCTCTTTCGACTAGTTTATAAAATTAGACTTTTTTACCGCTTCCACCGAAAAAAAAAACGAGAAAAACAAGGGAGAAAAAAAGTGACTTTATTCGTCCCCTTCGCAAGTAGCAAACCACGACAGCAAGCGAAGTGAAATCTGCCCAGACGTACGTGTTTCTAGCACCGTCGGGTTTTTATTTTTCTGCTTGCTTTGTGGCTTGAGCGGAAAGGGCCGTCTTCACGAACTGACGGTGCCCAACGGCCGCTGTGCAATCAATATGTGCGTGCATAATCTTATATTTCTCTCTCTTCATTGAGATTTCCTTTTTTCCTTCCTACATTTTTCTTTAACTCACGCTGCGACCCGCTCACTTCTGAAGAAGGGTCTTCTCAGGACAAAATACAGGCGGGCAGCGAGTGTCACATACAATGATGATCAACAAACTTCGTAGGGTAAAATCTGACTCCGACCCTGACGCTATTGAAGTGTTACGTTAAAAATCCATTGCAGTGTCTGCACGCATGAACGCGTGCATGGCTGCTTTGGCATCGTCTGATTGTTGCTGATGTTTAGGGGAAAGAAAGAGAGAGTGGAGAGGGGCATATGGTTTGTAATGATCACCGCCGACCGTTTGTTCTTCTCCGTCGCTTATGATCTTACTAGCTGCTGCGTGGAGTGAAAGCGATTTTGTGTGAAGGCTGCCCTTTGATGATTCTCGTTGTTCTCACCGTATCCAGCACCGGTTTTCTCTTTCATATCTAAGAAAAAGAAGGAGGTTGGAGCTGGAGGAGAGGGTGAGAGAGCAAGTAGCAATGATGATCAACAAACTTCGTAGGGTAAAATCTGACTCCGACCCTGACGTTATTGAAGTGTTACAAAACAAATCCATTGCAGTGTCTGCACGCGAGACTGTGTGTAAAACTGCGGTGGTGTTGTCTGAAAGTGCTGGTTGCCGTTTGCAAAATGTGAAGCGAGGTAGAGCTGTAGTGGCGTGTAACCGGCGAGGCTTGGGAAAGAGCGGATGGGAAACGAAAAACAAAACAAACAACACGGCCGTTCTTTCTTCTCCGTGCTTGACTGCTGCGTTGATTCAACTGGCTGCTGCACCCATTCGCATGAGTGTGTGATTTTATTTATTTTCCTTTCTCTTTTTGCCTTCTTCGCGTTACCTCCTCGCTCCTCAGCTTCTTTCGTGCTGATGGAGGGTGGGGATGGTAGATGGTGGTGACGTCATTGGCAGGTGGTCGTTGGTGTTCCGCACCATGCAGGGGGCACAGTGAGTGCGCGCAGACGCACTTCAAACAAACAAAAGAAAAAAAAACGCCCCCTTTTTTTTTCTCAAAGGGCTGTTTGCATTCTTGAGAATGGCGGGTTAGTTTTTGCTGGCCCTTTTCCACTTCGCGTTTTTTTTTTTCGTTGTCGTGCTTCGAAGATTCCGACACACGCGACCTTCATACGCGACAGAGAGTACGAAAAGCCTCATAATGAAGAGCATCTGGCTTTGCCTGTTTTTAACGCGTGCGTCCGCTTGAGTGTTCTTCTTCCACTTCCTCTTCTTTTTCGGTTTTCGCCGTCTCTTTTATGCCGTGCTTTGTAATTTGATGGTTACGGCTGGTGTGCTTCGCCGTGTCCTTTCCCGCTTGCTTGCTGGCCCACTCTTCTTTTTTTACTGTTCTGTGACCTACGGCAACTTCAGAATCGCCTTGAAGCTATCATTGCACCAGCTCTCGTTTTTTTTTTCTGTTCTGTTATTTCCCTCTCTCCAACGCGCTGCTGCGTTTTCTGGTTTCTCGCCTTTTCACTCTTTCTATTACGCTACACGACCAACACCTTTATTTGAAGTCGTCATCATGTCCGCCCAGCAGCACCTGGTCTCTGACTTTAAGAGCGGCTCCGGCTCGTGGCTGCCGCAGGCACAGGGTTTCGACACCCTGCAGGTGCACGGTGGCGTCCGCCCGGACCCGGTCACGGGTGCCATCATCACCCCGATCTACCAGGCCACGACCTTCGTGCAGGAGTCGATTGAGAAGTACCAGGCGAAGGGTTACTCCTACACCCGCTCCGCCAACCCGACCGTCGCCGTGCTGGAGCAGAAGCTGTGCGCGCTGGAGAACGGCGACTACTGTACCGTCTTCGCCACGGGCATGTCTGCGACGACGACGGCCATCTCTTCCATCATGAGCGCCGGCGACCACGCGATTGTGACGGACTGCAGCTACGGCGGCACGAACCGCGCCTGCCGCGTCTTCTTCAGCCGTCTCGGCATGGAGTTTTCCTTTGTCGACATGCGCGACCCCAAGAACGTCGAGGCGGCCATCAAACCTAACACGAAGCTCGTGATCAGCGAGACCCCTGCCAACCCCACCCTGACCCTTATCGACATCCCTGCCGTGTCCGCCATCTGCAAGGCGAAGGGCCTCGTGCACATGTGCGACAACACCTTCGCCACGGCGCTCATCATGCGTCCGCTCGATCTCGGTGCAGACATCACGCTGATCAGCACGACCAAGTACATCGATGGCCACGACATGACCGTCGGCGGCGCCCTCGTGACCAAGAGCAAGGAGCTGGACGACAAGATGCGCCTGACCCAGAACATCCTCGGTAATGCGATGAGCCCGCAGGTGGCCTTCCTGCAGCTACAGACGGTGAAGACGATGTCGCTGCGCGTGACGAAGCAGAGCAACAACGCCCAGCAGATCGCTGAGTTCCTCGAGACGCACCCGGCGGTGGAGCGTGTCGTCTACCCGGGTCTCAAGTCTCACCCGCAGAAGGAGCTGGCGGATCGTCAGCACCGCAACAACCTCCACGGCGGTATGCTGTGGTTCGAGGTCAAGGGCGGGACGGAGGCTGGCCGCCGCCTGATGGACACCGTGCCCCGCCCGTGGTCTCTGTGCGAGAACCTCGGCGCCGCGGAGAGCATCATCACCTGCCCGTCCGTCATGACGCACGCGAACATGACGAGCGAGGACCGCATGAAGGTCGGCATCACAGACGGCTTCGTGCGTGTGAGCTGCGGTATCGAGGATAGCAATGACCTTATCGCAGCCCTCAAGGTTGCCCTCGATGCGCTGGTGCAGTAAGGAAAGGAGAGCGCGCGCCGACACCTTCAGCAGCTGCAACGCCCGATTGAGAGGGACGATGAGCGTGAAGGAAGAAAAAAAAAACAAAAAAAGAACATACCTGAACGTCACCCCTCTTATCTGCGGAGAGTGGGGGACACACATGGGTGTAGGGAAGCGATGGAGGGCCGTCACAATGGTAATACAGCGGCCACGCATATATGTATATCGTGGACAAATAAACGGTTGCCTGAATTGGTTTTTGTCTTGAGCCCTCCCCTACTTCTTCCCCAAATCGGTGGTGCCACCTCACGCGCTTTAGGTGAGATTCGCTTCTTATTATTACTTTAATTATCTTCCTTTCTTTTAGTTTTGATGGCTTTCTATATTTATCTCTCTCTTTTTTTTTTCTGCTCTGTCTCGCTCTTCGCCTTTACCTGCCTTACATTCCGTCGACGCCGTCACTGTCTGTTTGCCCTCCTCTCTTCTTTTTTTTTAGTTTGAGTGTGTCTCTCTCTTTTTCTCTGTCGTTCTGTTTACCTCACTCCGCGACGGTGGAATTCTTCTGCTTCCCTTCACTGATAAATAAAAAAAGAACGAAAAACAAAGTAGCAGAAAGGAATCCGGGGGAGGGGGTGTACCCCGTAAGGCTGCCCTCCCTTAACTAGCAATGTGAGCGAAGGACATCCAATGAGTGCTGTCTGATGGCACAACACAAGGGGAAAAAAAAGGAGACATAATAACAAAGAAAACTGTGTGTGTCTACCTTAACTGGGGGAAACAGACAATCAAACAACAAGATTTTTTTTTTTCTCTCATATGTGTTGTTTATTGTTTGTTGTTTCTCGTTGCTTCGTGGAGTGTTCTGCTTCCTAAGCTAACTGTGACGGTAACGCAGCAGATAACGTTCTGGCAGGCCCTTCTTTTTTTTTCTCTTGTTTCCTTCTGTATGGAGCATGAAGCAAGACTGATGAAGAGGCAACTAACGGTGCGTAGGGCAACGCACGCGTGCAGGGGTACGGAGAAAGAGGAGAGTGAGGAAGACAGAATAAGATGATTTAGCAAGAAACGCGAGCGAAGAAAAGAAAACAGCGAATGTCTACGGGCATGACGTATCACCTTGAGTCTTAAAGTGTAAAGCTACTTTCTCCGGCACACTTGGTGGATGTATCGCGGCGGTAGTGTTTTCATTTATTTACATGTTTATGTGCTCATTGAAACTCGTGCGGGCTTGGCTCGGCGCACGCGTAGGTGGACGTCGAACGAGTGTTTCGTACACCATTAATAAAATGGATTCGGTTAAGTCTTCTCGTGTAGAAAAGAAGTGTAGGCTGGCGTCGTAGAACACGTGGTTCCAGTGTTGCTGATGTGGCTCCTCGGAAAAGTAGAGGAATCGCCAAGGTGACATACTCACACACGGACACACGCACATAAACTAAACCCGACTGCGATGACATGGTCGCTGTGTTTTCTAAAAGCGGCGCGCCTGCTTTCCATCTCACTCATCCTTCTACACAGACTTCTTCCTATTGTGCTGCTTACCCCCAAAAGCTGACAAAAAAAAAAAGTAAAAGAAAAAGCTATTGCAGGGACCGGACACTGAGGCACCATTAATTCTCTCTCTGCGAATCAGTCTTTTCACTTATCACCCACAGGAGCAATCCGCAAGCGTAAACACTATCGTTGCAGCGAAAGAGGTGAGTGGCAGTGAATTGCCAACGGACTGCGGTCCCCCTCCCCCTCTCTCCGCTGTACGAGGAACGACAATGTCCAAGGCAGCCGCGCCATCCGCAAAAAACAAGGGGGCGAAGAAGAGTGTTGTGCAGCCGCCGCCGCCGGTGCTGCTGCGCGTAAACACGGTGGAGGAGTTGGAGGCGGAGGTTCTCACCCACGCTGGGGCCGCCCTCGTGGTCGTAGTGAGTCCCCTCACCGCCTCCACCACCGACGCGGTCGTAGCTGCCCTCGAGCGACTCAACAGCAATCGCCCGCCTCTCCTCGCTGAGATTGCCCTCGTCGTCATCTACGCGCTGCCCTCCACAAAAGAGGTGTGTCAGCGCTTGGGAGTGGCGTCGCTTCCCTTTGTGCGCAGCTACGCCTACGGGGATGTCATTGGTGAGTTTGCCGGCGATAATACCGAAAAAGTAGAGCTGCTAGCGAAGCTGGCGGCCACGGCTGCAGCGAAGAGAGCTGCACTGCTGGCGGAGCAAGAGAAGCAGCTACAGGCGGAGTTGGAGAACGCCGCCGCCTCCTCCACCGCTGCTGCTCCAGCACCCGCAGCTGATGCCTGAAGCGCAGCTTCGCACCCAAACGACACTCTCGCGATCCATGGTGGGTAATCCATCACGTGTCTTCTCTGTGCTACATTTGTGGTCGTTCTTGCTCGGTAAAACTCTTTTTTTTTGACTGGCTCTACCCATCTTTTTCCTCTGTTGTCCTCTATCATGTAAACTATGCCCGTCTCTCGTCGCTGTATCGTTAAGCAGCTTTTCCAGAGTTGACCACCACACACACACACACACACACACGTACACAAAGAAAAAAAACGTTGTTTTTAAGTTTGCCTCGTTTTTGAGCTGTGTCGCTCACGTTCTTCAGGGTTGGCAGTTTCTTGGAAGAAAAGGCACACTCGCTCCTCACCTTTAGAAAAAAAGAAAACAACAACAAAAAACAACACGTAGCTTCATAGGAGTTGTGAGGGAGTGACGGGGAAAGGGAGAGATAAATGAAAAGGATTTCGAGCACAAGCTGTCCTGTGAATTCCAACGGTGCTTCATCCATACCGAGAGAGAGAAGGGAGGCAGAAAAGAAAGGAAGACGAGGGGACGGGAGGGAGGGAGGGAGGGAGGGGGGGGGATGGCCTCTTTCTCGTGATCCCTCGAGAGTTTCATCTCTCCCTCTCTCCCCCTCCCTCAAACACATCCACCTCAACGCACAGCAGAGGAAACAAATGCGGTCTTTTTTTCCCTTCGTATGCCACCCTTGCCCTACCCCTCCTCCTCGCCCACCTCCTTTCCCCCATCCTTCATCTCACCCGCACGTCTCTCTCTCAACTGCCTTACAAACCCAAACACGTACATTTCCTCTTTTATTTCCCAATAAAACGCATACTGACATAACAGTGGTACATTTTCTTTTTCAAACCATTACTGTTTGGACGTTCTTTGTCCAACGCCTACGGTCCACCTGTAAGCGTGCTCGTGCGTCTACGCTTGGTGTACCTTCTACGCGTTGGTGGTAGAAATCGAGGTGTCAGGAGCTTCTTCTCTCTCTATATATATATACGCAACACGGACACCGTCGTCACAGCTGCACTCCATTATCTGCTTAAGCAAGCACCACTGACCCAACAGCAGCCAAAAAGGTGGAGTGAGAAAGAAGAGAGGAGACTGTCTGTGTAGAACTTCTTTCTCTTGCTTCGTTGTTCTCCAGTCACAACTTTCCGTATATCTTTCAAGCAGCGCCGGTGCATACCAACAACGACTCCAAGGCCCAACAAAAGAAAAAGGGCACATCGCCGTCGTTTTCTTCGCATTAACCACTGCTGGTTGTCGGGACATATTTATTGATTGCTATTCGTTTTTTTTCTCTCTCTCCAGGCACGATACCATTGCTGCTCCTCGTTTGATAGCCTACCCGTCCACAAGGTCCACGAAACACATTTCCATACACACACACACACACACACACACACATATTCACGCACCAACACTCACGGAAATTGCACGCAGAACCCCAGCCCCCTTTTCTCATATTCACAAACCTACAAAAAGGAAGAGCATCTGGTTCCACTAAAGTCGCCTCGTTTCATTCCTCCCTCTCCTTGTAAAGAAAGGCGAGAAAAGCAAAAGGCATCGAGCTCTGTACAAAAGACAATCCTCAACACAGCAACATAGATTTACATAAAAGAGGGTACCGACCGTGAAGCCACAAGGAGCTTCGCAGTAACGACAACAGCAACAGAAAAAAAAAACTGAAGAGACCTTTTCCCCCTTTTTCTTGTGACGCACGACAAAGCTAACTGCTGTTTATTTGAACACACAAACGTTCCAATCACACACTTCGAGGTCCGCATAACAGAGGAAGCGAGCACAACGCCAATCACCAGCGCACACTCACTCCAAAGAGAACGGTAACACCGGGTGTTTCTATCGTGCAAAAAGGCGCTCAAGCTTACCTTTCCTCCTTTTTTTTGTTTTTGCGTCTCGTGATCAGTGAGCGTCGTCTGTTTGCTCCCTCTTTCTCTCACATTCCTGGTTGCTCAGTAAACGACGGACGGCACGCAAAAGAAAAAAGGTGTGTGTGTGTGTGTGGGGGGGAGGGGCGATCAACAACAACGGTGATCTGAAAGAACGACGACACACCTTTCTCTTTCTTTCTGTTGGTTTCAAAGACTGCCTCTTTTTTCTTCAGCTGTACTGCGGTCACCTCAAAATAAAACATGAGTGCTAAAAACACGTTTGGCACGCAGGCGGCGAAGACGCTATGCGCAAACCTCTACGCCACATGGCTGTCAGACGAGGCCAATGTGGAGCGCATCCGCGAGGCGGTGAACTCCATCCTTGCGCTCTCCGCTGCCAAGGCCAACGCGGATGCTGCTGCAGCTGCTGCGGCAGCCAACGGTGTTACGAAGGCTGGGGCTGCCAATGATAAGAAAACGAAGGTCGTTGAGGTGGGCAGCAGCAGCGGCAGCAACAGCAACGGCGCTCAGTTCAAGGACCCCACAGCGGTGCTCTCCACCAGCACCTCTCTCTTCATCGACACAGGTGGCGACCGAGCCCAGTCACCGCAGCCGTCCTCGCCACAGGGTAGCAAGTCCGCAGAGGATGGCACCAGCCCGAATGCAACCGCGACGTCGCCCAGCGCGGCGGGCCGACTGCCGGGCGTGGTGGACGAGCTTGACTACCCGCATCGCGCGGGGTCGCCCGTCATCACGCCTGCGTCGCCGCAGCCAAAGCCGGTGGTCGACCCCAGCGCACCGCTGCCGCACGTCGCCTCTGGCACGACATCACCGCACAGCGTGCATTCCCTCGGCAGCCCACGTCTCGACACGACGCTGAACGCGGCGATGGTCTCTGGTGACATCGCCCCGCCACCGATAGATATGTCGCAGACGCTCAACACCACGATGCGCGAGTCGTCGACGCGCTTCGTGCATACCTCCGGCACTTTTGCCATCACTCCGCCCACCAACGTGAAGCAGGCCTCGATCAGCGATATCCCGCGCTTCTATTCAAAGAAGGAGTCGCGCGGTCTGGCAGTGGAGACGGACAGCGAGGAGGTGCAGGAGCTGAATCGGCTGCTGGAGAAGAACGACCCGGTGAAGAAGACGGTGTGGGTGTTTGGTGACATTAGCTCGAAGGTGTTCAAGGTACCGATTTGGTACAAGGAAGCACTCTTCAAGGACATCGCGACGCGTAGCGGGCTGGACGCCGCTGTGGTAGACAGCCTCACAGCGGCACAGATTCGCACCGTCTACAAAGACGTCTACGCCCCTCTCTCTGTCAGTCGGCGCCTGTACGAGCTGATCTGCACGCACCCCAAGAAGGAGTTCATTACGCTGTCCGATTTAGAGACGATGGGCAAGTACCTTGTAGCGGCTCACCCCGGCCTTCAGTTCCTGCAGCAGCCCGAGTTCCAGGAGTACTACTGGCACACGGTGGCGGTGCGGATCATGTACACCCTAGAGCGGCAGCAGTGCGGCCGCATTTACTGGCGCGACTTTGACCGCAGTGACTTACCGGAGAGGATGATGGAGCTTGATGCGAAGGATGTCAATCTCGTGCTGGACTACTTTTCCTACGAGCACTTCTACGTCCTCTACTGCAAGTTCTGGGAGCTAGACACGGATCGCGATCTTTTGGTGGGCTATGAGGATCTCTGCAACTACGGGCAGGGTTCTGTCGTAACAGGGGTCATTAAGCGTGTGGCGGAGGGCTACGGACGGCCCTTGTCATCTGGCGTTCCCGGTAAGCTTGATTTTGAGGACTTTGTGTACTTCTGCTTATCCGAGGAGGACAAGAACTCGGAACCGGCGGTGCTGTACTGGTTTAAGGTGCTGGACGTCGACGAGGACGGCGTGCTGAGTGGGTACGAGATGATGGTGTTTTTTGAGGAAAATCAGCAGCGCTTTCTGGAGTTTTCCGACTCGCCGGAGGGCGACATCTCATACGAGGACACGATGTGCCAGATGCTAGACATGATCGGCTTTGATCGAGTGAAGGTGCGCAAGAGCGGTGTCACGCTGGGTGACCTGCGCTCGTGCCCCACGCCAGCAAACTTCTTTAATATGATCTTCAACGCGTCGAAGTTCATGCTCTTTGAGCATCGTGACCCGTTCGGAGAGCATCAGATGCGGATGCGGCCTGAGAAGACAGATTGGGACCGCTTTGCGCGTGCCGAGTACGATCGCATGGCTGCAGAAGCCCAATGAGGAAGTGCAACATGAGCAACAAATAGGGAAAGGAAAAAAGGCGTGTTTCGTCTTTTTTTTTCTCTTTCTTGCGTGTGTATAGACGTGCAGGTGTGTGCTGCTGGTACTGTTTTTGTGGTGATTCTGCTACATGGAAAGCGAGATTGCTTCCGCAGTTGTGACGGTGCTTTTTGACTCTCTGTCTCAGGTCTTTTCTTTTATTCGGTTGTCTCTGTGTGCCTTTCTCTTTCTCTTTCTAGCATTGAAAGATCCCGATGGCCTAACACGCTCGTTTTCTTTTAGGTGTTTCCCTTGTTTGTGGTTTGCTTTCTTTCAGGGGAGGAAAAGGCAAAGTGCTGCCTTTATTGTTTCTCTCGTCTGCGATGGTGCTTCGTGTTGTCGTGGTGTGTGTTTTGATGGTTTTTGCACGCGCGATCGCCTCTGTGTATCTGTTCGTCGTCTTTTTTCATTGTCTTTTTCTTGTCCTCTTTGTTTCTCTTTCGAATTCAGCTTTTGAAGTGTTCGTTTTCAGCTGCTGTTCAGCGCTGTACCTTCTATCGTGCCCCTCCTCAAAAAAGCGGGGAGGGGTTGGGGAACTGGAGTGAGGGAGCCGCTTCCCTTTGCACTCCCCTCCTCCTTCTTTAAAAGGTTTCCTTCTGTTCGCGTCGTTGGGAACCGATTTAGAATACATTGACTGTCCTTTTTGTTGTTGTTGTCGCGTTGTCGGAGAAGGCGTTGTGCTCATATTTCCCTTTTTTTTTCCTAGTTTATTGTTGGCAGTATGCTAACATTTCTACAACTCCTTCCTTGGCTTGTCCTCCTTTTCCACTGGCAGCCGCCTTGTATACACACGTGGTTTTTTTTTGGCACTTGAGTCTGCGCAACGCACTCAAAAAGCAAAAGAAGAAAAGGTCCACTGTAGGAAGGGACGAGAAGAAAACAGCAATGAGTGCTGATTGCTTTCGCTCGGTGCTGGCGAACATGCTGGGGTGAACTTAGTGTTGAGATTGACGCGAGCGTCTAACCCCCAAACAAGCTGATGCACAGCTGACTCGTGTCTTTTCAGTGACATCCACGTGGGGAGACCTGATGCCAGCTAGCACCATCGCCCTTTTTTTTGCGGTTGCTTTTTTTAAACGTTGAAAGTGGTGCATGAATTCACACGCACGATGTATGTGCCCTCCTCCTGTTGGGCCTCCTAGTGAACACCCTCCTTGCAACGTTAGACACGACAGAAAACCAGATCGGCTTTTTAAGAAGGGGTTTTCGTCGCAACCAATGAATGAAACAGAAGGCTGCGATGTCCCCGCCAAAACAAAAAAAGTAACTCCTCCCTCCGTGCCTCCTTTCTCTGTTTTCGCTATCGCCTTCTATGACGCATCCACGCTGCTGGTGCATGACACGTGGCCCACCTTGTTTTCCTACGACATACAACTGCGTGAAACCACCACCACCACTATCATCGTCTTCCGCCGCCACATCACTGAAAAGGATACTCATCAGATTTCATTCCCCACCCAAAAAGAAGAATCGTCGCTTCGATCTTTCTATTCTGCTTTGTTTTCTCCTTTTTTCTTCTTCTTCTTTGCTATCACGCTACCAAGGCAGAAAAAAAAGCACTCAAAAAAAAAGGCCACTATCGCAACTCTCGCCACTTCTTCCTTTTTCTGACGGCGCAACTGGAAACGCAGCCGCAGGTGTCTACGAGAACGCAAAACAAAAATCCAGCTTAATGGAGTACGAATAACGACAAGTCACTACGTGCATTCAACCCCCCCTCCCAAACTGATCACAAACAAACGAAAAGAAAGTCACTAGAGGGCGCAAAATCCGCTCTTCTTTGGTTTTCTTACCCTTAGTGCGTGTGAAGTTTAAATACGAACAGCCAACTCATCTTCTTTTGCGATATATATATATATATATATATATACGTGCTTACAAGTATATTGTTCTGGTTTCATTCACCTGTTCTTTTTCTCCCAGGCTTGTTTAGGTGTGAGAGGGCAGATTCTATTTTCCTTACTGTGTCGTTGTTGTGCGCGAGTGGGCTCAAGCCGACGTATTATCCGTGTTTTTAAGAAACATTTGTTTATTGACTCGAATGCTGATTAACAAAATAAAAATCTGCCTCACACACTAAAAACACGTTGTTGCTGTTGTCGTTGCGTTAGCGGTAAGACGCAAGCCCAAACCTCACATCCAGGCAAAAAAAAAAACGAAAAACGTTGAGGTGAGAGAGAAGAAAAGCAATAACAGTCCCTCTTCTGTAATCTCTAAAAGAAAAAAAAACACATACTTTCTCACTACTGTTTTTTTTCCCCCTTCATTTACTGCTGTTTTTCTCCATCAGTTTAAAAGAAAAAAAAAGAACGTACTTCTCGTTCGTCCTGTTTTGACGCTCGTTTGTTTACCTTAAAAGAACTCTACTGACAGACGCATAACTCGTGAAGGAGCCGGAGCGATAAGGGAAAAAGGGAGTGAGGGAAAGAGGCTCGCTAAAACAGGCTTCAACGCCAGCACAGTGCTGACTTTTCTTTGTGTGAGTGCTGGCTTCTGTGTGAATGTCAGTTTTCTGCTGTCCACTGTAGTCTTTAACTAACGGACGTGTTGTTCTTTTTCCTCTCAAAGGAGAAGAAGAATATCGGAAAGGATTAGTGCGCGGTATCTTATTATTGTTTCGCTCTTTCTTTCACTTGAATCGTTGTTTCTCAGTGTCTTCGCTTGCAACAGCATATTATGAAAGCAATTCAGGATTTAAACCAGTATGGGCTCGACTCTCTGGAACTCAAGGCGCTGAGCGTGCCGTCGTCCTTGCGCTTTTTGCTCGGTATCGAGTATGATGTGGTGCTGTGCGTCAACGAAGTTGGTACGCGGCGGCCGTTCCGCCTGCACTTTCCCGTCTTTGCGACGACCTTCCGTAAGCTGTTGACGCTGTGTGCCACCCGCTTTGGACTCGAATGCGACCACAGCGAGTCCGAATCCGTTCTACGGGGGACGGCGGTGATGCCGCTGCTGCGCTACGCCGACTACCTCCCCGGTGCCCTGCACGTCAAGGAGATTCTAGAGTGTCTGCAGGTGGAACCGGCGACAAAGGCGAAGAGGTGGCAGCCGCCGTCGTCATCCCCTTCTTCTGGTGGAGCTGCAGAAACGAAGGAAAGCGGCATCAACAACAACAGCACCACCACCACTGGCAACGCTGGCGGCTACGCAAACGAGTTTGAGGCGAGCTTTATCGACTACTCCGAGTTCTCCTCCGACAGCTCGTTGGAGGATGTGCACGGCTTAGGGTTCTATCTGATGCTGGACTACGGCTTGAGCCTCGCCACGCACAGCCACCTTGTCGGTATCCGCTTCCACAAAGACTGGGATGCGAAGGAGGCGCTGCGCGAGTTTCAGAGCTTTAGCGGGTGGGAGGCGTTTGATCTACGTTTCTTGGACGAGCAACGCAGACAGGAGGGGGGCGTGATTGTGATGCCGTCGTCGCAGGATGCCTGCGACCTGCTTGAGAAGTACGAAGACGAAGACTCGGACGACGAGGGCGATATGCTGCCCTTCATCCTCCGCCCTGTGTCACCGCTGGTGCCGGTGCCGTCGCTGGAGGACTCGGCACTGCGCAAGCTGCGGGATCAGCACTGGGCAGAGGTGGAGAAGCACTGGTCCCACCTGCCGCGCACCCTCAACACCGTGGTGGTGTACAACTTATACGACGGGGCGACGCTGGGGGAGATTTTGAGCTTTTTCGAACCGCTGCCGGTCGTGGCGTCGGAGTTTGTCGAGGACGACGCCCCGTCGCACCGCCGCCGCGCCTTCATCACTTTTGCGAACCTCGAGGCCACACGCAAGGCGCTCGACGTGGACGGGAAGAACACGCGAGGCTGCACGCTGCGAGTGCAGGTGTCGCCACCGTACATCTCACCTTCACGGCGTGGCCACGAGGTGAAGGCGGAGCGGCCCGCCACCACAGCACCACCGCCGACGGCTGCTGCCGCTGCGACGACAGGGAGCTCTTCAAAGCTGACGGCAGGCAACAACGCTAACAACCACGGCGGCATCAGTAATGGCGGCAAAGGCGGGCAGCCAGCACCTTCTAGCTCCAGCTCCGCGGCGCGAGTCGCTACGGGGGAAGGCGCCGCTCACGCGAAACTCAACGGCGCTCCTGTGGTGGCGAAGGCTGTGGAGACCGGCAAAGGTCAAGCGCACCCGAGTGTCGCCTCTCCGCCTACCGCAACGCGTCTTTTAAATGCGGCGGGAGTGGCCCCCACTGCTGCTGCGGGCCCTTCTCAGAACACTTCCTCTCCTTCGCCTGCATCCACGCGCCCAGTAAACGCGTCAGCAGCGATTGCGGGTGCCATCGCTGCCCGTGCGCACGCTTCCATGGAGACATCGAAGACAACCGCCTCCGCCCCCATCGCACTCCCGCATATTGTCGTCACCACCGGCAACGAAGCAGAGGCTGCCGTCAGCGTTGGGTCTGCCACGTCGTCGCACGGCGTGTCGCACATGAACGCCTCCGCCAAGGAGTTTGTGCCGCACTTCCAGCTGAGTGCGACGTCGCTGGAGTATCACCCGTCGCCTGCCCCACCCGTGGAGGGGCTCTACGGTTTCAGTGGGCTGCCACCCGCTGGCAACGACGTCATCCCTGCGGTGGCCGGTGCGCACCATCCGTCGTCGCTGCCACCGCCGCCACCGCCGCCACCGCCGCCACCGCCGCCGGCGTATGGCAATGGACGAAGCCCACACGTGGATTTTCGTCCTGCGCCGCGGTCAACGCAGCTTCAGTACGCTGGCGCAGCGCTGAACCTGCCTGCCTACGCCCTGCCCCCGCCTTACCTTCCAGGGGAGGAGGATATGGGTGACCCCCTGCCCCCTCCGCCACTACCACCGCCGTACTGAATCGCGGAGGAGGATAGCCATGTCAGCGAACAAAGAGTTGTGTGTGTGGGGAGGTTGGGGTCGCTGGATTCAATGGCGAGCTTTCCTTTTTTTTGTCAATGATGGTGTTGCTGTTGCTAGAGTGTGTTCCACCTTTTTTTTTGTTTTCTCCTTTGTATCGTCGTGTTCAAAGAAAGGACAGCTGTTCTTTATATATGCTGTCTTTTAAAACCCTCTTTTTTTCTCTCGCTTCGGGATGAAGAGTTGCATTTTTGTATTACACTGATGTCCGTGGTTGTGCGCGGCGCAAATTAAGAGAAGGTAATAGAAAAACGTACATGGTTAAAGCTCTGGTGTATTTTGCTTTTGTTGTTTGGGGTTCGTGGCGCTTATGGCGGATCTTAGTGCCATATTAGTGATTTGGGAGCTGTGGCGGAGGGCTTTTTGGTTCTGTGATGGTTCTAGTTGGCTCACCCATTCGTAAAAGTGGACGGATCGTGGCGGCGATCCTGCACCTTACCATGCGTGTGCTTTCCTAGAAGTCTTCTTTTTTTGAGCGTGAATGGCATTTCTGCTTGTAAGAGTATTGGAAACCCGACGTTGTTCGTGTAGCCGCGACAATGATGATCTTATCGTCTCTAAAGGCTTGAATACTTGTGTGTTGGTGCCAGCGGGAGAAAAACAATGTGAGCAGCACAGGCTCCTCTTTATTACATGACTGGGTTGTCTTTTGACATCCTTCTCTCTCTCTCTATACGAAAACACTCTGAAAGAAGAGAATGAGACAAATGGGTGTCAAAAAAAAAAAACGAATTTCACAAGTGTGCCTTGCTAAAGTACTTCCTTCCTTTGTTTCTTGCTTGGTTGCAGGGCCAGTGACATGACATACGACCAGGGCGGCGAACATCAGCAGAGCCTCTTTTGGAAGTGCTCTAGCACTTCAACATCTACAACATCCGCACGTTTTTCTTTTATTTGTTGTGTTGAAGGAATTGCATTGTTCTATAACGTTCCGCTCGGCACGCAGAGATGGAGTGGCAAGCGAATGCTGATTAATGAGCAAACCCAGTGCGTTGCATGGGGACACACCAACCAGAAGAAAGGTAAGCCATGTCTCATCGGCGACCATGGCTCTACAATGTGCTGTTTTGGGCGTCTGTCACCCTTGACACTCATTTTCTTCACACTCCACGCCTTCCCTCATTCTTTTTCTTTCCTTGGTCTGGCTTTCGCCTTGCACTTTAGTGAAGAGAACAGCTGTTTTTTTTTTTTGCCATATCGTGTTTTTGCGTGGCGGCCTCCCTTCTCTCGCGTTTTCCTCCGCGCACCGTCGTTGGTATGCCTTCAAGTGGCCGCCTTTTGCAAGTATCTCAAAAAAAAAAAAGAAAGAAAGAAAGAAGGGCGGCCATCGAAACGAGAAAAAAAGGCGCAGAGGTTTCTGCGTAACGGATAGGGATATAGACAGCACAGCGTGCATCTCACGGGAAGAGGCGTTTCTGTTACTCCCTCTCTCCTTCTCTCTCACTCTTATCTCTTTTTGCTCCGTCTGCATTGCTCTGCAGCAGACGGACGCCCATAGACCCTCCACAAAAAAAAAAAAAGCAAAACAAACTGACAAAGTGGTAAAAAAAAAAGTGCTGGCTGATTTGCAAGCAGCCCAACGACTTCTTTTTTTTTCCTCTGGCCGCGGTACCTAACTGTCTTTTTTCTGGGTTTTGTTTTTTTCGACTGGGTGCGACGGGTACTCACCCATCACTACCCATTCACAGCATTGGTGGATCCGGGTATGCCCGCCTCACCGGGCTCGGCATACCCCTACCCGTCGCAGCGCGTTATCGTGCTACGGCATGGCGAGCGTCGCGATAATCACCCTGATGCTCCTGCCGAGTCGAATCCACCTCTGACACCAGAGGGTATCGCTGCTGTCGAAGGGGCTGCCGCGCGGCTCAAGCGTTACATCGGAGAGGAGGCAGCCCGTGCGGCGGTGCTCGTCGTCTCGCCGTTTTTGCGCACCGTGCAGACGGCGGAGGCGCTGCAGCGTCATGGGGTGGGCACCGACCATGGTATGGTGGTTGACAACACCCTCTGCGAGGTGTTCGGCCCCAGCCGCATCAAGGCGAGCCGTGCGCCGCAGCTACCAGCGTATCCCACCTCGCGGGCGGTAGGCGGCCTGCCGGTGTGGGGAGAGTCACTGGAAACAGCGACGGAGCGTTACGTGGCCAACTTCTTGCGCAACGGTGACGTCTACGGTGGCCCCCTCGCACGCGGCGCAGGCGCGTCTGACTCGTCGTTTAGCGGACGTGAGGAGTCACAGACGTCGTCGACCTTACTCTGCCCCGTCGCTGTTTCAAAGCGCGTGAGCGGCGGAGCGGGAAACAACGGCATCAACAACAACGGCAGTAGTAACGGTGTCGGTGCGGCGCTTCCTAGCTCGCCTGGTAGTGCGCAGCTAAGCAACGTGAAGGGCGATAAGACACGAGATGTGGTTCTTGTCACGCACGGTGACGCCATCAGCGCGATACTCTCCCACTTTTACCCAGCTCGTGTCGTGTACGAGGCGGAATTTCTGTCGTTCATCATCATGCGCCGCTACGGAGCTGGCAACCACGTTTATCACCTTGACGAGTCCACCGGCGTGAACTGGTTCGTGGAGGGCGTGGATCGCGAACCGCAGGACCCCGTCTTGAATGCGCTGGAGATGGAGCGTGAGGCTGCTGCTGCTGCTGCGGCAGCAGAGAAGCGGTGCCGTGACCCCGGCAACACCACGGCGAACAAAAACCGTGGCACCCCAACAAATCCGGCGTACGACGAGGACATCGGCGATGACAACGACGACGAGGGCGACTCCCTCGACAACGACGCTGAAGAGCCGACCCATCCAGCCAGCTTTGCCGGAGGTCGCGTGAAGGCCTCTCGCTCGTCGCGTCTACCAGCACGGCGGGTGCGACCGTCGCACACCACGATAGCAAAAATCGGTGAAGAGGCAACCGCCACCGGCATCCCTGCATTCCCCCCAACGCAGGTGTACCCACCCGTCTTAAACAACCCACACCAGCCTGTTGCCCACCACCGGCGAGGTACGAGTCCCGGTAATGGTGCGGCCGCAGCGCAGACCCTCACGGCGCACGTGGCGGGCAGCAGCAGCGGCAGCAATGGCGGTGACAGTGACGGTCCACACAACCCTTCCCGACGCCACCCAAAAGCTGGCGAAGACTGTGAAAGGAACCGTTTGCCCGGCGGGACACCCGCGCAGTCTTCGAGCAACCCAGTCCTCACAACGACGGATGATGGCGCAGATCTCCGTCGCGGGCACAGCAGCCGCAGCGGGTCCTCTGGAAGCGGCGTGGGTGGAAATCCGTGTGACACGGAGGGCAGTGGTTATGATGTGGAGGGGGAAGAAAGGCAGGAAAGCGGCAATACGACGGCGATGGAGGAGGGTTTCGATGATGGGACGGTGGAGGAAGAGGCAACGTTTGGTGTCGCGCAGCGCCATGTGGTGCAGTGCGTAACGCGCCCCAAAGATGTCGCAAGTACCGCCTCGTTGCGGTGGACGTCGGATGGGTGGGAGGCGGATGCGGTGCTGCGTGACATGAGCAGCTACGGCGGCCTCACGACAGACACTAGCGCTGATTCCTGGGTCAAGTGGCAGGCGGCTTCCATCAGCAACTTCTCTGCTTTGGCACCGCGAGAGAAGACGGTGACTGTGGTGCAGGTTCCATCGCAGCAACCTGCCCCAAGCCCACCATTGCTTCCCACAGCCTCATCAGTGGCCCACGGCGCACCGGTAACACCGGCCACTACACCTCCTCCTCGCCTCGGCAATACCTCTATCACTACGACGTCGACGACGTGCACCCGATCACGCAGCAGCAGCGCATCGGTCCCACCGACGTTTCTGCACGACGAGAACGTGATGGCGCACACCCCCAACGACGCAACCGCACTCCTGCACGATGACGCAACGAGCTTCAGTAGCGGTATTACCAATCTGCATGCTATTCAAGGTGCAGCATCGTCGTCGACGAGACCTGGGACGGGCTACACCATTTCCCTCCCCGAGTCGCACGCTTTGCAGCACGCGACGTGGGAGGTGTCAAAGAGGGGTGCGAGGAACTTGTTCCTCGCACTCCGTGCAGTTCAGATGCAATCCCTGCAATTCGCCCAAGTATTCAGGGAGAATGTAGTGATCACGATGTTCTATTGTCTGTGCATAGCGTGGGACACCGTTTCTATGATGGTGCTGTTTCTTTCCTGCAACGCACAATATCCACTGCTGCTGTACCTGCGGCGCGCCGTAGAGCAGCTTCGATTTCGTCCGCTTGGTGATTTGTCGGGAGCACACTTATTGAATGGGTACGAGGACCTTCACGACGATTCCACTGTGTCGACAGTGACAGCGGGGGCCGTGCGTGAGGACGAGCACGTCGAAGTGCCCTTCCACCAACTCCTCGCCACCGCGGCGACCGAAGATCACGGGGGAAGACCGATGACATGCGAGACTGATCAGCACGCCGTCACGACCAATGTTGCGTCTCGTAGCACGTCCGTGCAAGGCGACAAGAGAACTGCTAATGTCGGTCGACTGTGCGTGCGTCACGTGGTGGCAACAGCGGCGAAGATCCTTTTTCTGTTTTCGATGTCCATTCTCATCTCGCTTATGGCAGAAAGCGACGGACGGCTCGTGTTGCACAGCGTGGAGGTGGCGCTCACGTCCATTCTCGGTGTCTTAATGATACTGGTTTGCTTCTGCGCGAACGTGGTGCGTGGTGTTTTGGATGAGATGTACCTGGACCCGATCCTGGACCAGCACTGATGATGATCGTGATCTTCGCTATCAAAGTGCAAAGCAAAGACACACACAAAAAGCCGTCATCAACAAGCAAAGAAAGTAGTCACTATGTTGTAAAACTTGGTGCCCCCTCTCCTCTATCCTCCTTCTCCTTCCGAAACTCAATGAGAGGCCGCAGGGAGCGAGGGGAATGGGAGGGAAGATGGGAGAGGAGGAAAGCGAAAGACGGCGTGTGAGCGCGCTCGTTTATCTTGCTCTTTCCCGTTCTAGGTGCACTGAAGTGTGCTGGCTGATTGCGAGGCCTTCTGGCTGCCCCGCGGCGGACCACCAGAATTGCATCGACGCCGATTTCAATCGTTGCCTTTTTCTGTTCCTCAGCGGTTGCTGACAGCTTTCATCGTTTTTTTTTCCCTTCTGGTGCTATATATGAATGTGCTGCTTGTCTAGTCCCTCTTTTTTTTTTCGTGTTACTGTCTCGGGCCGCGAGTCCAAAATGGCGGCTTCGTTAAGCCAGAACGGAAAGATGTGAGGCTTAGGCAAGCTGTTCTCGCATTGCAGTGCTCTTTTTTTTTCCGCTGGGCTCTCCAGTGTTGTTGCTGACTCAAGAAACTGTCCCTTTTATCACCAGTGCTTTTCTTTGTATTTTGATATAGCTATATCCTCTTAGTGGGATTCACGTATCTTCATTGCTGTTTCTCCCTCTTGCTCTCTTCGTTTTTTTTTTCTTGTTGCGTTTCTCGCGTGTATCTCCTCAGCCACCTTTACACTGTGTGTGTATGTGAAGCACTACCCTTTGCTGCCTATTCGAGCAACGGAGGTGTGCGGGTTATCAAATGAAAGAAGGAAAAGCAATATTATGTGTTTTCTTTCTCTTTGTTTTCTCCGTGAGGTTCCTGTGCGTTTGTGTGCGTGTGATGCTCTCGCGTTTTTGTATTATTGGGTTTGTTGCATAGCAGAGCCTCGCACGTATTAGGTTCAAAGACTCTGTGTAGTGTGTATGTATGTGTGTGTGTGTGTGTTTGTGTGTACTGATTGGTTCTTTTCCCCCTCTTTTCTGGTTGCTGGTATACATACATGCATGCGTTTTACGTTTTGCGCCCACCCTTTCTGTTCTTTTGTTGCCTGTGCACTCGTCTGTGAGCGAGAGCGGTGGCCGTGCCGTGTGGTTTAATCTCTTCATTTGTTTTCCCATCATACCTATTGCTTTACTATGTATTGAAGGCGTCTGTTGAGTGATGCGTGGCTCTTGGCATTTCGTAGTGCAGAATGGCAAACAAAGTCTCTCCCTCCGAAAAACAACAACAGCAATAACAACAGCAGCACCAAATAGTGAACGACACTTGTAAGAGTGGAAGACAGGAATAAAAGCGAAGATGACAACTTTCATTTCATTGATGATGATTCAAAGAACCCAGCGAAGGACAGCGATGCCAGTTTAAAAGATTCCCACCTGTGCAGTTGCATAGGGTTTGATGCCGTTGTCAGCGGTGCTTTATCGGCCTCGCTTTTTTGTTTCCTGAAAGCTGCTGATGATCTTTCACAGCATGTTTTTGCTGTTTGCATTTAGGGTCATCTCACTTAGTTTTCCTTCGTGATGTCTCGTGTTGGTGTTGTGGTTTCGATACCTCTTCACGCGCCTGATGTGCTTTTGAGGGCGTTTCCGTGTTTTTCTTTCCACGATGGGAGCAGTGTTGGGTGACGGCAATTTCGCTCTCTCCCATCTATTATTCCGTGCCCGCTTGCTTTTGTTTTACTTCTTCCTCTTCCCTTCCTTCCCTCCTTTGCGCTGCTTTCACTCGCCCCCCCCCCCCCCTCACCCCCCGCCCACTCAGCAGAACATAAAAACGAAGCTGAAAACGAAAATCGCGGCAGCAGTGCAGGCTTTTTTTGTGTGTGTACGAATTGCGAACATCTGATCTTTCAGCAACGTTCTTTCCCTGCCCAACGTTATCATCTGTTTCCTTAAAGACAAAGAGAATACGTTCCACAGCTGTGTGCCACATGAGCTTCCCAGCTGCCGAACCACCAATTGGTGCTGCCACGACCGCGGAGACCGACATCAAGGCCTCCGCGACCCCTGCTGCAACGACTGCTGCTGCTGCAGTCGGTCCATCCTCCTGCTTCTCAGGCGCAGTGCCAAATGCGGTTTCCCCTACCTACACCTTCTCGGCGGAGGCTCCGCCTTTCATCCCGTCGTTTATGCGCTCAGCACCGACGTTGTCGCGTGCTTGCGACACCGTGTCCAGTGGTGGTGGTGTTTTGGCTGCTGAGAACGAGGGCAGGAGCGAGGAGGTGGACGAGGAGGATAAGACGGAGGAGGTATTACCGTCTACGGAGGGTAGTGAGAACGACTACCGAGAGCACTTTTCAAAAATGTGGATGCTCTGTCTGAAGCAGATGCAGGGACACGAAGTGGGCATGCTGATGGACATGCTGCCCCTCGACATTCAGGACCTGTATTTTGACAAGCTCAGCGATGAGTACTTGCACCACGATCACGAGCATAAGGACAAGGGCGTCCACGCACTCTGTGCAGCGCATAAGATGGTCGAGGAGCTCTCGCCCGAGCAGCTTGCCTACATTGAAGATTTTCTGGTAAAGACGGACGCGCTGAACCCAGCGGCGAAGCGGAGCCGAGGTCTCTTGCCTCTGATGCATCGCGGTAGTGGCGATGGCGGTGGCGACGACAACGATGACGACGAGGAGGAAGAAAACCTATTCATCAATGAGGACGACGACATGGGTGTGGAGGAGGAGGAGTGGCTTTTGGAGCAGATGATGCTGGCGAACGGGCACGCGGATGCGGCGGCAAACAACGACGATAAAGAGGCGCAAGTAAAGAAGGATGCCAATCCACAACAGCGACGACGGCGGTGACGAAATAGAGATACGTACACACACACACACACACACACACATACATGAACGCGCTAGTTGACCTGCCTGTCGACGGTGGGGCAGCATTTGTGTGCTACTTGGGTAATGTGCACCATGTGGACGCGTCGACAATGACGGCGGCGATAACACCATCTTCCTTTTCCTTTCCTGTTACACCTACTACACGTTCCAGCGTCTTTTTTTTTGCTGTGTGTGTGTGCGTGTAGATTCGTCTCGCCCTTTTCTCTGTGCTTTTTTTTCTGTTCCCCGGCACCAACTGCTCTCTCCATCTCAAAAAAGGAGAAAAGAAAACCTGAAAGTGGCGTGGCGTGGAATAACTATTGTCAGCTCCAAGAGAGGACGTGCACCATGCTCGTTCCTTCCGTCTTTCCGCCTTCTGTAGTGCTTCACTTGGATATTCGTTGGCGGAATCGCGCTTTCGGTTTTAGAAAGGAATGAAAGGGGAGGAGAAAGGTGTTGCGTAACTCGTGCGCCAAGCGTTTTTTTTTCTGGCTGCCACGATTTCAACCCTCACTGCCGCTTGTGAGTTTCTTGCGCAGCGTTGACAACCACAGGCCTCGATAAACTCCTGTAACGATGTGCAACTGACATGTGCGTTGTGTGTATTTGTGTATGTGTCCTTCGATGGAATGTACTATCATCTCTTCTAACCCTTTTCTCTATTTTGCACTCCTTTCTCTTGCTTTCAACGTGATGTGGACGTTTTTTTTCCCCCTTAACTTAACTTGCGTTTGTCTGCGCTTCATCAGAACTGTACCTATTCACGCTTTAAAAAGGACCTTGCAATACACATTCATACACCCATACGCACGTACACACAAGCGCACGTAACAGTACATTCACGTACAAACTCACGCGGCGTCGCTTGAATCCTGGTTTGTGCACGTGTAAGAGTCGTCCCTGACGGGAAAGCTGACCCAAATAGAGAATCCACACGGAACCTCCCTTTCTGAAAAAGACACGCGCAAGGAGTCCGGAACGTCGACAGCGAGTACGTTTCTCTTCTCTCTCTTTCTCCATTTTCTGCACTTCGTGTGCGTGAGAGCTTCTTCTCATTAAAAAACTACTCTTCCTATTCCCTGCTTTTTGTTTTGCCTCCTAAGAGCTCGTGAATTTCAATTTCTCTATTTTTGTTCTCGTCTATTTTGACAAACAAGAAGAGGTAAAGGAAATAGAATTTGCGACGTTAGCTGCTTTTCTACTTCTGTATCTTTTTGATCACTGCTTTTTTTCTTCTCTCGAGTTTTAGCGCTTGTCAGTTCTGTTTTTTCTCTCCCTTGTTTCTTCTTTTGCGCTATTGGTGCTGTAGTGACGACTTCTTACCTATCTCTGTTGAAAAGAAAAACAACTATTGCATCATATATAGTCTTCTTTAGCTGGCCAAGCGGCGGTGAAATCTAGGTAATCGTATATTCACTATCACCATAATCATTCCTCTCTTTCTTTCTCTGTTCCCCCCCTAAACGTTTATTGAGGGCTTTCATTTCAACGTACACCGGCATATATATACGTACTTCTACATATCAATATATAGATATATCTACAGAATTATATGGGTGTTTTTCTTCTGTGTGTAGCGTTGTGTGAGGCTACTACTCTTCCGCTTCTTCTCCCATAAAAAAACCTCTCTTCTGGGCCTAACAGACGACGGTTTTTTTTTCTTCTTCTCTGTTCTCGTTTGTTTTTTCCGTGATATTAAAACGACTCAGCTGCTGTTGGGTCTTTCTTTCTTTTCCATTTGCATTTATCTGAATTGAAGGAGTGTTCTGCCTGCTACTTTTCTGTGATTCTTCTCTCGACTGTTTTTTTTTGTTGCTTTCCCTTCTTGCTTTTTGTATTATTCAAAATACCTGTCGATGCATGCTAAACTAAGAACACACACGCACACACGCACAAAAAGAAAAGGAAACAAAAAGAGAACCGCACGTGTGAACGCTTATTCTCGCATTTGAGCAGCTTTCTGTTGTTGCAGTTTTTTTTTTCTCTATTCTCAGGTACTTGTATTTACGCGAGAGTTTTTTTTTATGAACAGTGTTTGTAGTCGCTGTTTGCACTTCTTGAAGCTGTTGCCTGCTCCCCCTCTGATTTGTTTTACTTTCGAACAGTTTCTTGCTCTACTATTTTCAATCGAGGTGTTTGTTTTAGTGAGAAGTGTGCGTCGCGTTGGATTTTCTTTTATTGCTTTGCCTGCTCTTTTATGTTCTTCTGTTTTTCTTTTTTTGGCTGATCCCCATATCTCTCTTCGTTCGTTTCGATTTGTAACACTTTCCCCTCATCCCTCATTCCTCTTCCCATCCTCTTTTCTTTGTTTGTTTTACCTGTGAGTTTTTCGTCTTTTAGCGTGACACAGAGAGAAGGTTGGTGTTGTTGTTTTCGTGCGTCTGTGGACACCGAAGCTGTTGTGCTTCCTTTTTTTTGTTTCTTTTCTATATACTTCTTTCTTTTAACCTCCTTCACTCGATATACCTCCCTTTTTTTCTGGTTTTCTGGCTACCTTTGCTTTTACCTTTTGTGCTTCTGTGTTGGGAAACAAGAAAAAGTCCGTCGTTTTTTTTGTTTCGTTTATGTGTTTGTGTGACTGGCAGGGACCTCACACAACTCTAAGAGTGATTCGTTTTTTTTTTCTTTCTGTTCTCATTGCGACTACCATCACTTGGTGTGTCTATCTTTGTGTGTATGTGTGTGTGTCTTTGGAATCGTGGAATGCAACCGTAAGTTGTAATTCTCTTCTATTCTTTGACTTGCCGTTAAACAGCATCGCTCTCCGTGCGGTTCTGAGACCTTTGTGTCTACAGCTGTTTTCGTCTTGTGTTTTTCTTTATTTATTTGCGTAAGAAGAAAAAAAACTGATTCACTTGCTATCACTGCTTTGTAGATGAGCAGCAATCAATCTGGCAGCTCCTCGTCTCCGTCGTCACCACCACGGTTTTCAGGACGGAGGTGTGCCGCCGTCGCAGGTGAGGAGGACGAAGGAGGTCGTCTACGCCCCCCCTGTTCCAGCGACGGCGGCGGGAGCATGCGCGTCACCACGGAGGGATCGGGGGCGACTGAGGCAGCGCAACTGCCTCGCCTCAAGCTGCGCCGGCTCAGCGAGGATGCTGTGCTAATGAGCAGCGCCGATGACACATTTCCCTTGTACCGCAAAGGCGTGAACGCGGCGGGGAAGGGCAACGAGTCGGAGGTGCCTCGGTATTCCTCCACTCCACTGTCGTCAACAAGGCTGCACACAAGACAGTGCACCGCACGGCCAGAGGTCCGTGCGCCAAACACGTTGCATGGGGCGTGGGAGAAGAACCTTGTGGAGGTAGATGACCGTGGCGCCGTGGAGGAGAGTCCGTGGTGCTCCGACATTATCGGCTCACCCCCCGCAATTAGCCTGGCTCCATCGCGTGGGGACGCTCCCGTGCAAGAGCTGTGCTGCGATCGTTATGCTGCAGTGGAAAAGGAGGAGGTGGAGTGGCCGCCGTCGCCGCCGCTGCCGACGCATTTGTGGGTGGCGCCGACGCTTCCAGCCACCCCTTGTGCCACCGCCGCTGCCACCGGTGCTGCGCAGTCCACCCCGCAACGGTCTTTCGTACAGGCGTCGAGTCGCATCAACCTTGTCCCGCACCGCGCACCTGCAGCGGTGATTCGTCCCACACGCAGTTTCCATTCTCGCAGTGACAGCAACAGCGGCAACGTGCAGCACACGGCGGATCAGGGCTCCACCTTTGCTGTAGGCAACAGCACGGGCTCTGCAGCCGCGCAGCAGAGCATCACCGCGACCTATGTCTTTGCAACCCCCTCACGCGGCAACCATGAAGAGGAGGACACCGCGGGGCCGGACCTGTCCCCGCTGGAGCTGACGGAGCTGAGCGCCAGTGCCTCCCCACTGCCGCCTTTCAACCTTCCGACGCAGCCGTCAAGTCCGCAAGGTGCGTTGCCACACGAACCGAGCCCTCTTCTCGATCTTCGCGGACCGTCGCGCGTGCACCCAAACCCATCGCTGTCCTTCGCTTCCTCAGAAGTGGTGATGGCCTCTGCCACGTCATCGCCGTCGCCGTCCCCCGCACCGCCATGCAGGCCTCCCCAGCCCTTCTCCACAGCACCAAAGGTGTGCGCCACCACCACCACCACCACTGCGGCACCACGTAACAGTTCAGCATGGCAGCAAACAACGGACGCTGCTGCTGCCGCACCATGGGAAGAACTGCCGGCTTTCCTCTCCGACTTTCCTGGGTACCAGCCTCTCTCCCCTATGCATGGGCGGCAAAAGTGTAGAGCGGCAGTGCCAACGCACGTGTCGGATGCGGCGTCATTCACGCTAACAAGCGTTCCATTCTGCAGTCCGCGCACGACCCCACCACAGGATACGCAGCCCACACCGTTGCCCACAACGCACCGGCAGTTCTTTCCGCCACCGCCTATGAGTGTCTTCGATGCTCGTCACACTTATCCTTCGAAGCAGCCCGACGCCCTAGCAGCCGCAGGTGCAGCCGTGAATACTTCGACAAAGGCGGTCTCGCGCGTAGGCTACGATGGGATCGAGGCAGGACTGCAGCCGTTTGCCTCGACTTCTCCACTCGCCACGAGAGGCGGTTCGTCGTGGTACCATCCGCCGCCACCCAACAACGCCGCCGCTCTGCCTCCTTCTGCGCCTCGCAAAACGTTGCAGGACTACGTGAAGCAAATGGACAACTCCGCTGGCGGCGCTCGCAGCTTCACCGGTAGTTTCCTCGTTATTGGCGCGAGTTTCTGTTTCGTACCGTTGTGCTGCTCCATTCTGTTGCTCGGTCTGCACTCGTGGGCTGTGGAGTTGCAGGAGAGGAGCTATTTGGACGCAAGGTATCGCCCTCACGCGGGGTCCATGTACCGAACTGATTTTACTTTACTTCTGGGAATTGCGTTGTGTGCGGTGGTGATGGGTTTTTGCGGCGGCCTTGTCGTCTACGCTTTGTTGTACCGCCAGGCTATCCGCTACCAGCGTCGCGCGTTCGCGCTGTGCGCGAAGCTCCCTCACCGCACCGCGCCGGTCGAAGCGGCGAGCGAGCAACCGCTAAGCCCTGTGCCTCGCCGAACAGCGGCAACGACTGGTCACACGCTGCATCAACACATGTCCGCGTCTGCGGCTGTTGTAGAAACGGAGTGCGAGGACGATGGGGCTGTCGGGCTGAGCGACTCGCCCGTGGTGTTTCGTTGGCACCGTGAAGTCTTTGCGCTGCTCGATGCCTTAACTTCCCCGCTTGGCAGCTCTATGGTGGCAATGGAGCCTTTCGTGAGCGCTCCACCCCGTCCACACAAATTTTTGCTGCCGCAGGAACAGATCGACAGGCCGTTCTTCTTGAGAGCTGCACAGCCTGGCGCGTTCGCCGCGCATGATGGGCGTGGCCGGGTTCTGCCTTGCACGAGGGGAGGTGAGGTCGGTTCGATCAGCAACAACAACGGTGACGGTGGAGTTCAACATGGTGCGTCGAAACGTCGTGAGGTGGAGGCGGTCGTGCTGTCACGCCGTCCGCGACACCCGGCAGATGAAAGCAGGTTACACGACGTCGTCACCGTTGTGGTTTGCTGCTTTCTTGTCCCACCGCCCCTTGTCGTCGGGCAGCGCTCAATCCTTCGTGCACAGCTGGAGGAGCTGGAGAGTCTGTCCCTTGCCTTTCACACCCGTCTACGCAGGGCCGCGCAGGGCCACGAAGCCTTCCTGACAGACTGCGGCATCTCCGAAGTGGTCTTCTCTATTAACACCGTGCGGCCTGTGCAGTCGCTAGTGGCGAACACCACGGCCGTTGCATTGGCGCTCGCCGTGCAGAAGGAGCTTCTGGAGTGGGCCCCAACGTACAAAGGTGAGCAGGTGCAGTGGGGGGTGGCTGTGCATCGCTTCCGTGCTGTGCTGCGCTCGGCGCGAGGTCTCAGCGGAAGGCTCACCCTTAGTTTCGGATCACTCGAGTACGACGCGGCACGCGAGCTCGCGCAACTGGCGGCGTTGTGCGGTTATGGTGTTCTCTGTCACGCTGATTTCTTCACCGACGCGATGAATGAAGCCCGTGGACTTCCGGTGGATTACGTGATGGACCGCACGCAGCGACTGTTTTTTGTGTACAAGCTGCACGACGAGGATGTGCCAGAGGAAAGCAAGCGGAACATGGCGGACGCGCTGCGCCACATGTGCGGTGGTCGGTACGATGCGGCGTGCGAGTTTCTGAAGACATGGAAAGATTATTTACCGGAAGGGGAGTTGTTCCCCTCCGCCGCTTGGCATTTGCTGTACGTTGCACATTTCTTGCTGGACGCCGTGGTTCACAACAAGCGCGGTGGGCTGTCCGGCACAGGCCCCTTGACACAGTCACTCACTCCACCCTCCGGCACCAACTGCATTCCTGGGTTTCCAGAGTGGTCGGCGAAGATGTTGGCGCTGTCGTACAGCCGACCACCACCTGTCTGGGAAGAGGATTCGAATCCGTCTGCCGCAGCACCGCAGTGGAGCAACTTATCGTTTCTTTCCGCGCAAGATGTGGTGCACAGCGACAACAAAAACGACAGTAGACAACTGTTGGTGGCTGTGCCTCCTGCGACGCCAGACTTCCTGAGACGCACGAGTGGTGGCGACGCAGCGGCCGATGCGGGCCATCGCGTCCTCCAACCGTCTCTGCCGCATCCCCGTCAAGGAGCCGCACCGCCCGTTGGTGGCGACACATCAGTGGGCGTTCTGCAACGCATGGTGCCAGGCTTCTTTAGGGATCGCTATCACTTGGCACCTGCAGCAGCTGCAGCGGCACCACCACCAGTAAGCGTTCGAAGTGTGTTTGAACCGCCGCCGCCGAATCCACTCCATCTTGCCACTGCAGAGGAGGGGGCTGTTCCCTCGTGGAATGCCACCACCACCACCACCACCACCCTTAGGCTGAGCAGCCCTCTGACAATAGACTCCCCTTCTACGCGGATGGAGAGTGGTCTGCTGTCTCCGGTGGGGCCGCAGCCTGCCACCGCCGCCCAACATAATGCCCTTCACGTCACGGCGGAGTCGCCGGTTATTCTCCCGCAGGCCGTGCAGGAAGCGGAGCGGAAAGGCTGCCAGGTGCGCGACGTGCGCGAGAAAGACCGCAACGGCACACCAACGCTGACGCCGGTGGCAGTGACCACGGCGCACACCCCCGCGTCTCCCACCTCCAACCCGCTCTCCCCCGTAGTGAACGCGGCCACTCCGTGTGACAATGTCATTGATGTCAACCTGCTTGCACCGCTTCTGCCGGAGTCGATGCGGGCACATCGTGGTGCTGCGGTGTCGCCCTCCGTGCAGCTGCTGCCGCATCGCACATCCATCCTCTTGTCCCCTGGCAGCGCGGATGTAGGGGAGCTGAACGATTTTCAGAATCTGCTCTCCGTCCGCAGCGGCGGCTCGCGGCATGTGAGGCGCAAGAACAGCTCCGACAGCAAGAGTAGTCGCTCCCGCGGCCGCAGCGGATCCTTCATCTTCGACGACGAACCGGGTGAAAACGAGTCTGCGCAGAATCCCGGGCACACAGCTTCTGGTCACGTATTCTACTCGCTGACATCGCCGGTTGGCCAGCAGCACAGCACCCTCTCTGACGGCGTGAACTGCTTTCCCACTTCGGCGCATTCGGCGCAGTCGCTGACGCTGTCGGGCTGCACGCAGCACCGCACGGCGCCGCTGACCTCGAAGCTGCCGTTGTTTTCCGACAGCGCTGTGACGGTGCCTGGCGTGGAGCTTGGCACCGACGACAGTCGCAATATCATTAACAACAACAGTGACGGTGACACCGCCGACCACGCGGCGACAAACTCGGCGGAGATTTCACGTGAGCGGTCGATGACCTCTGTGATGCAGCGATCGCGCTCGATGATGTCTGGTCGGGCAGCCGCGTCTTTCACGCCGGCGGCCGTCGTGTGCACCCGCACCCGTTGCATCTCCCGGGACCACGACCACGCCACGCAGGTGTTTCAGGGTTTCCACCCCCACGGATACCTTGTGGCTATAAAGCGAGTGTCGAAGCAGTCGACGAAGGTGCTGCAGCTGCAGCGCAACGAAATTCACCTGCTGCGCGGTCTGAGCCACTCGAACATCGTTCACTTCATCGGTGACTGGGAGGATGATGTGGCGCTGTACATGGCCATGGAGTACGCGTGCGAGACGCTGGCATCGGTGCTAGGAAAGTTTGGTCGGCTCCTGCCGGGTGTTGTGCGCCACTACGTTCGCGGTATACTGCGTGCTCTCGCCTACCTGCATGAGAGTAAGAACATCGTGCACCGCGACGTGTCACCCAACAACATCATCATCACCAACGCGTCAGACAGCAGCGATGCGAAGTTAATTGACTTTGGTCGGTCCATGCAGTTGCCAGTCAGCTCACTGAGTTCCGCGGCGAACCCCACGACGGTGGTATCGGTGCACGCGCCAGGCTTTAGTCCGCCAGGCAACCGCTCGGTGCGCAGCTCTGATTCGTTGTCCTCGGCGCCGCCGCCACCGATTTATGCGTCCGTGGTAGGCACTCCGTTGTTCATGTCTCCGCAGGCATGTCAAGGCCTGGTGCACCCTGCGAACGATGTGTGGAGCGTCGGGGTGATCATGTACCTGTGCCTCACCGGCGAGTATCCCTACCCAGCCGACACGTTTGTGGATCCGGATGTGTTTATCGCGGACGTGGGCAGCAGCCAACTCACCCCGACACTGGGAGCGCTTGGTGACGCGCCATCGAAGGAGCGGGCATTCATTGAACAGTGCTTGCGGCTGGACTACACGGAGCGTCCGTCCGCCGCCACGCTGCTGAGCCACCCATTCATTATTGTTTAGCAGGCGCGTTCTTAGAAAAAGAAGAAAAAAAAACATTAAAAAAAAACAATCTCTCTTTCCTCTTTTTTCGGTATTTGTATGGGCGTAATTGTGCATGTGCGGCTGCCCTTTTTTCTGTTATTTCTTGTTTTTTCCTTGTCGCCGTTGTTTGACAGTGGTGAAGAAGCCACTTCCGTAAGAAATTGAAAAAAAAGATGTAAAGGAAATATCCACTCCCCCCCTCCTCAAAAGCACCATCACGACGACGCCGAAAAGAGAGAACAACAACAACAACAGAAGAAAAAAAACGAGCGTGATCGCTGGAATGGAATGGCGGTGCCGACGATAGAAGCAGTAACAGACAAACGAAAACGTGCGTTTGCGGCTCGTTGCAGTTGTGGAAAGTAAGTCACAGATACTGAAAGGCTAGCAGGCGCGTTTTGCCCCTTGCTTTTCCTTTTTTTTTGGTTTTGCCGCGGTACCCTCTGGTTATACAACTGCACTCTATGCTTTGCTGTCGTCGCCTACTTCTGGATGAGGAAGACGTTCTGTTTTAGAGCGCCGAGATGAAAAAAAAAGGCAAACTGTGTCTCAACAAACCACAAGAACAAGATCAGCAACAACAATCATCGTATTTCAGTGATGCCCGACTTCTCAATGCTCGATTTGGTTGTTTTACCGGACCTTCTCTTTTTGCTCTCTGCGCGATTCATGCCGCATTTTTTTCTCTCTTATTTGTGTGCAATTGCAATTTACTCACACCAACAATACAATGCATGTATGGCATTGCCTCTGTCATTCTGCAGCATGATTGAAAACTGTCATTTGTGCTAAGAGTCACGCGTGATAGTCAGCTCATCGACTGCACTCTGCTTTTTTTTTATTGCTGTTTTCGGCGTTCTTTGTGCGTGTGTACGCCAGTGGTTTTCTCCCCCTTCATCTTTTTGCTACGTCTTATTTTTCACTATCAGCCACCCCTCTATTGTCTCGGTTGTTTATCACCGTGTTTCTTCATTGCTCTTATTCCACTACTGTCCTCATCTTTTTTTTTCCCGTAATGGACAAGATGAAGCCCTGGTTTTTGCGTGGCAAGGTGATCCACGGATTTGGCCGCGGCGGCACGCAACTGGGCTACCCCACCGCCAACATCGAGCTGACAGACGAGGCCATTCAGTTTCTCAGGCCGTACGACAACCAGGTGCTGTGGGGATGGGGCTGCATCGAAGCCGCGTCGGCGCAGCAGCACGCGGATGAGTCGTTGCGCACCGCCGCCCCCACCCAGCTGGGACCCTTTCCTTTCGCCATGTCCATCGGCAACAACCCGCAGTTCAAAAACAAGGCTATCAGCGCGGAAGTTTACTTTTTGCACAACTTCCATGCCGACTTCTACGACTGCGTGGTGCGCATCATCACGCTGGAGCGGATTCGCGTGCAGTCCGCGTTTACCACGCTCGACGAGTTGATCAAGATGATTGATAGTGATATCGCGTTTACGAGTCAGCATCGGAAGCTGGAGCAATGGGTTGCGTATGAGCATCACAAGATGGTGCAGCCAACCGCGTCACCGACGGACGTTGGACTGCACGAGAGCGTTCCGGCTTTCGGCTTCCTCGATGTGTAACGTCGGAGATGCTTCGTTGTAGCTTTTTTTTTTCCTGTTCGGTTGCATCGTCGTAATCCTGCTTTCTCAGCAGGCGTATCTCCTTCGCCATTTCTCTGCCCATTCCCCCGTTTTACTGGAGGTGATACCACTGTTCAGTAGGGGAAAGGTGCCGTTCATCAAACAGGGTGGATGACACGTTCCATCTTACGATTTTTGTTATTTCTATTGACTGTTGTTGTTGATGCTTGCTTGTATTTGTGAGGGGAAGTCGGCACCAACAGCTGTGTCTCTGCTCTCCCTCTGCCTTTCTTGCCCCTCAGCCTCGGAGTACCAAAGGATCGGAAGGCGAAGGACAACAAGAAGCAAACATGTGCGCACAAGCACGCACGCAAAGATAAAAAAAAAGAAAGGACCAAGAAGAGCCAGCGAACCCCTCTAAACGCAAATGGAGGGAAGGCAAAGAGAACACCTGAGGCTAACGCAAAGAAGCTTGCTTCGCGGATGGCGCTGTGGTTTACGCGAAGAACGCAACAAACAAAAAAGATAGGGGGGTATGCTGGTGTTACAACAACGCATTTTCCTTTCTTTCTGTTTTGCTATGCGCTTCTGCTTCCCATTTCTGTGCGGATGCGCCAAGCCGAAGCCTTCGTCTAGTTTTTTTTTCTTTGCAGCTGTCGCCCTTCCTCTGTTTCTCTCACTCTCTACGTGGTCAAACGATAGTACTGGCCGGCACTACATGCGTGTGCCGCTCTCCCCGCTGGCTGCGGGACACAGGTGGACTCTGTAGGGGGCTTCTCTCTGCACAGCAGTATGAAAACACTTCCGTTGTCGAGCGTTTCTCTTCCTTTTGTTTTCCCCACCTCTTCCTTCCACTCCATCTTTGCCGTGTTCATTTCGTTGTGAGCACTGATATGGACGAAGAACCCTTTGCACACTTATACAGAGGGGAAACTAGTCTAGCATCTACCAAAGCCAGTAGAATCCGGAGAGAGGAGCGTGTTCTTCATCAGCGCGTGGTTTCCCTTGACAACAGGCAGCATGTTTCGCTCCTGGGGTGAATTCAACATCTGTGCTGAGGAGGTTTTTCACCTTTTCGCGGAGTCCTTCCCCGCTAACTCACCTTGCTATAGTTCTAAGTCGCGTTCCTCGAGGACCTCTGGCGAGGACAACACCACTACGCTCGGTCTGAGTCGCACTGGTCTAGAATGCGCGTTTTACGTTCTGTTCGGTCGCTATCCGTCACCGACGCTTCTTACCGACTGCTTCTACGTCCACACTGCGGCAGCTTCCCCACAGGCATCGCCACGGGTGAAAAGCGAGGCCAAAAAGAGTTCAAGTGGACCGGTGCACGGTGACATTGCGGGAGAGAAGCCGTCAGGTCTTCGGGCCGGCCGCGTGCCGCGAGCGTGCATCCCGCGTGTTGACTTTCTGCGCTTTGTAACGCTGTGCGCCGAGGAGGAGGGAGCTGGCTTCGTTAGATCTGGTACACCTGCACAACGCACCGCTGACGACCAGCTGGGTAGCAGCGCGGCTGCGAATCCCCTTCCATCAGAAGTGGAGAGAACAACGCTGCTCCAGTGCTGGCGCCAGTTTGAGAGCGTGGCCGGGCCCAAGGGCTACCTTACACTGCAGGACATGTGCACGATTCCCACGCAACACCCCTTTCAGGACGCGCATGCGGTAATGGAGACACCCACGCTGACGGCCGGTGCCACCGTGCAACGGCGAAGCTCCACAGAGGAGTTCGCCAGACGCCAGGCAGCTCTAGTGCAGCACGTGTTTTGGATCATAGACAGTGACCACGACGGCAAGGTTCGCTTTCACGACGTGGCGCCGTATTTACGTGGTGCTGTGTAAGTCGCGCCAGACAAGGGGAGAGGGGGAATCCACACAAGAAGCACATAGAAGACGCACTTGCGACAATGCACAATAGATGCACCTTTCCTCACCTACGTGTTATTCAACAATCGAAAGCAGTAATAAAATAAGGGAATACGCGAGTCCCCTTCATCTTTCTCTTTCACACAAATGGACGTCCACACAGCAGCAGCAGGGGTGATGAGAGTACATGAGGGACAGGAAACCCACACATAATGCCTCGCTATTATTGCGCTTCCTCATCGGTGAAGTCCGCCTTGGCTTCTGCCCAATGGAACGTGTCGTGCTGCACTTCTCTGAATGCGGATCTTCCGAAGGAAACCTTACCCCTGCTCTTTTTTTTTTTTTGCATCCCTGCTTAAAGCCTCGTTTCCCCACCCCAGCTGCATTGGACAAGAGCGAAGAGCTACAATAATACTCATCACCAAGCTCTACACCACGGCGCTGACGGCTGTGGACAGCATAGCGGCCTAAAGTCGGTACGGCTGCGCGCACCCGTGGTCTAGGCTGCATTAACAGCCTCCTTGTCCCTCCCCCACCTTTTTGTGAGAAGAGACGAGAGATGCCTTCACAAGGCACCCAGGTGTACTGGCATAACCTGCCGGAGAAACGACCGCCATGGCGCAGTGCCGCAGAGCTCCGCGACTGCATTCAGGAAAGCCAGCAGGCGGCCACCTCCGCTCATCCACAAATACAGTGGGATGACGCGCGTGAGGGCGGACGAAAGCGGCCGCGCCGCCTCCCAGCGCATAAGAAGGCGCTGAGAGATGCCAAACGACGGCGGGAGCTTGTCGTGCAGCAGCGCGAGAACCCGTGCATTCACCGCGGCGTCGTACCGGAGCCCCACGCGACCCCGCTGCGGGTCGTGAATCTGATCATGGCGCATCTCGGCCAGCCTGCCGTGACGTACGCTGAGGCCGACGCCGCCGTGGATAAAGTTGTCCTGCACTACAACACCCTCACGCAGCAGTCCCAGTCGCAGGCGGGCATGATGGGCGGGACGGAAGCAAACGCTCGTCCGCAGCATCCTGATGCGGCCAGTTTGCGCCACCGTCGACCATCTTACCGAAATGACCCAGTGGCAGCCGCAGCGGCGTCGGTGCTGTTGCAGTCTCAGCCCACCGGTGCTCTCGGCAACACACAGCCTGACAACGCAGCCACGACTACTACCTCCTCTTCTTCACGATCGGCAGCGAATATGCGCGGAGCGGGGCTTGCGGTCGATATGCAGAACTCTCTCCTCCTCGACGTGGTGGGTGAGCTCTGCAGCACCCGCGCAATACGCTTCAAACGGTTGACTCGCGCTGACTTAGGCGCAATGAAGTACCAGGTCACCTCCGTTGAGGCGGTGCCACACCGACGTGTGGTGCTGCTTGCCGACCGCCGCGATCCTTACTTTGCTGTGCTGTTCGGCTTGTCGCGTGGGGTGAAGCCTGAGCCCTTCGTGGTGGCGGCGCTCAAGGAGGACAGACGCAGCCCCAAGTCACTGAAGCGCTACAGCCGCACCGAAATACCATACACGCAGGTGTTCTGCGTCGCTCCTGCCCCCGTGCCGTGGCGGCGGGTGTGGAAGAGCATTTCCATCTCAGCGTACCGCAACGAGTTCGCAGCGGCGGTGGTAGAATTAGACACAGACAAGGCTCCCGCGGAAGGCATCGATGACGAAAGGGCATCGACAGACAGCAGCGGATCCCTCTCTGCAGCTCGCGAAGCGTTGACAGTGGCTGCGACGCGTTCGACTACTGCCTACCGACACCATGAGAGCAACCATCCAAGCTCGGCGTTTCGACGGACGGTGGGGCTCCTTGGGGCTGATACGGAGGAGGGAGAATGGGGAAGCGAGGAGGGCTGCGACGACGTGCTGTATGGGATGTCTTTCTATAGCGCGAAACAGGATCAGCAGGTGGCAGCAATGGAAGTGAAGTGGATCAAGTCAGCTTCGATGTTTGAGGAGTACGCGTCGGCGGGGACGGGTGGGTCTGACTTCCCCAATGCAGTGGGTGGTGATGGCGGTGCGGGACAAATTGATCCGTTGCAACGACTGCCTCGCACTGACGCGCGCGACCGCATGGCGAATGGGAAGCTGCGAGTCTGGTATCGACGACTACTGTCGCGCCCAATGGAGGGCGAGCTGATGGAAAGGCTTCGGGGGATGAGCTACGAGGATTAGCGATGGAAAGAAAAAGAGGGAGGGATAATTGGAGTACTGCTGCAAACAGGTCCGTTGATGCAGCCCACTTTGAGGGACGCGCGGCGTAACTGTGTACTTTCGCTGGACGCAAAGAAGAAGGATTAACAAAAGAAGCACAGAGCCTCTTACTGCGTTTCCTTTGTGTCTCAGTCCACAACACTGTTGAATAAGAAGAGCTATCAACATCGCGGAAACTGCTTTTTAGCGGATTGTTTGTGCGCTGTGACGTCTAGCACCCAAACGGAAAGGCTTTTTAGAAATTTCCGCGCCCCTAGTAGCACGCACGCGCACGCATTCACACACAGATGCACATTAAAAAAAAACGAAAGAGCTCAGCGAGCGTCCCTTTGCTTTTCGTGACTTCTCTCTCAGCTCCCCTCTCTTCCATCACTGCACCTTCACGTCCCCCACTCCTGCCATTTCAATCGCTGCTACCACACAAACGCTCCCCCCCCCACACACACACACAAACACACACACACACACACACGCGTGCGCGACCTGCTCTACCCTCGGAGTGTTATTGCTCTTTTTTTTGTGTGTCTGTGTGATAATCAGCGATCCCATCAGCACCCATCTATCCTACTTGTATTTCCTCACCCCTTTTCTCTCGCCATTTTTGAGTTGCTTGAAGTTCTTACTCGTTTTGTTGCTTTCTTCCTTCAACTAACCCACCCTAGGCTTGCTTTTGCTTTTTCGAGCTTCCCGCGTAGTGGTAAAGTTTGCGAAATCAAGTGTTGCTGCTCCGGCTTTTTTTTTTTTCTGTCAGACGTTGTCTACTGTGTGTATTTCGATTGCTTCCTCTCACGCGGAGCACATCCGACCCCCCCCCCCCCATCCTCTTCTCAACGCGATCTAAATAACGACTTCCCCTGCGTGTTAGGTGCCGGTTTCGCAGGTCTTTCTTTCTCAATCGACCTCATTTTTTTTTTCTGGCTTCGGATTATCCATATCGAGCTGAAAGCGCGCAGTGTGCAGATTCATCACAAGCAAGTTGTTTCACCGTCCCCGCCATGTCAGAGGAGTCGAGTGCGCCGATGCAGTTCGAGGCAGTGGGCGGCCACAAGTCCTCTATCTTTTACGGTGAGTCCACCCGCGACGGCTGCAGCACGCTGCGGAAGAAGACCACCGCGTGGGAAGTTCTGTACTACCTCGCCATGGAGCTGTCAAGAGAGGCACAGGGCGGGGCGTGGACAGCGGCTGCGGCTGCGGCAGGACACTGCGAAAGTGATGCTGTGCGGACCAAGTTCATCCAAGCAGCGGGCAAGCTCTCCGTCTTCGCACCCAAACTCTTCTCGATTCACTTTCCAGACCACTTTGAGCCGAAAACAATGGAGTTGATGTCGTGCAAGAAGGAGCTGGGGGACTGGGTGGTGGTGGAGGAGGGCTCTCCCGCACGGTCCCTTCTTGCCCCGCTCTTCCACGAACTCTTCGACGGCGCGGAGGCGCTGCAAGGCTTTGATGGCGCCTACGACGTTGGGATCTGGGGCATCGGCCTCGTCAACGAAACCTCCGGCATGGCGAAGCCGTGCGTGATGGACGTCAAGATAGGCTTCATTCGGCACTCACCACTGACGCCCAAAGACAAGGTTGAGCGGATGATGAAGAAGGAATCGAATTCGCTAATGCGGGACACGGCGCTCCGCATTTGCGGCTGTCAACGCTACGTTGATGCCACACCTGCGCAGAATGCTGCCAGCGAGGAGGGAGGCAACGAACGAACCTGCGAGCGTTTCGGCAAAGAAATCGGCTACGCCATCTCCAGCGTGGCGGAGCTGAGCAACTGCCTGAAGCTGTTTCTCTCCTCCGGTGTGCCGCTGGCGGAGGTCACGGCGGACGGCAAGCTGGCTTTCCACCCCACTGCTCTCGCTGATGTGACAACGGAAGAAAAGACAAAGATGCAGCAGCGCATCTCTGACATTCGGTCTGACATCAAGGCGGTTCTGCAGTTCTTCGAGGAGACACCAGAAGGGGTGTTTTTGCTTCAGCACATGGCCTTTGTGTCGGCGAGTGTGCTTATTATGTACGACGCGGACTCCGCTGCATCCCCGGCGACGGCGAGACTGCGTCTTATCGACTTTGCCCGCTCGACCTGGCGCAAGTTTAACTTCGATGAAGCGACGATTGGTTTTGTGCAGGGCCTGAAGAATCTTGATGGCTACCTCGCTTAAGGTGCGCCACTTCTTTTCCCCACTATTCTCTTTTTTTTTTCTTCGTTGCCTTTCGCAAGATGCTTTCCGTCTCTTTCTTTTTTGTTGCTGTGCTGCCATCCCACCTTTTCTGTGCTTTGCACTTTACTCTCGGCGCTTCCAATTCGTTTTTGTTTCCTCTCTCCACCCTCCGCAGACCGTTGTGCGTGCATGCACATGTATTTATGTGTGTGCTTGTGCCAATGTCTCGTTGTCAGGGCTGTGCAAATGTTGTTGGACGCTCTTTTCAATCATTTTTTCTTAAGCAGCTTTAAAGTAGCAATTTCATGTTTAAAGCCAACTGTTGTTGTTGCTGTCCCCGTAGATAGTTTCTCAGCAGCTATTACTGGGGCTGCTACTAGTAAGCTCTCTTTCTTTTCTTTCGCTTCTGTGCAGATGTCTAGTCTTGCACTCTTTGTTTCGCTATTCTCTCCGTGGTCTCCTCAAAAGCCACACCAACACCGAGGGGTGGGGAGGAACTAAAAGTGGCACACTGCGGGTCAACCGGCACATTTTGCATGTGGTTTCTACGGCTTCTTTCTACGGTTTTTCTTTGCTCTTGTTGGCGCTGCTTGTGGGGTCGTCAGCGCGATCACAGCTCTCTCATGATCACATTGGCTTTGTCCTCCTTCTTTAACCTGGATTTCCGTTTGACTGTTTTCTTCCGTACTGTTAGTTTCTTGCCTCCCCTTTTTTTAGTTTTCACAAGAGAGAGGGAGGGGGAGAGTCACCTTTGTCTTCCTTGTTCCCTTCCTTCGTTTCTCTCTTTCCATGTGTGTGTGTGTGTGTGTGATTGTTTGCGTCTTCTATCCCCCTGGCTATTTTCTTATTCGGGGTTTGTGTGATGTGGCAGCGAGCCACAGTGTCTCTTCTTGCTCTCGCCATTTTTTTTTTTTGTATTTGCTGTTCACTAAGCCGTATCGCCATCGGCAGTGGGTGGCGTGCACCTAACATGTGTTTGTGCACGTATACCAGATGAAGAAAAGGCACCGTTGGCAGCAGTCGGCAGTGATGCGCGTTATTTCGAAGACCCAAACAAGCAGACAACGACACACTTGGAGGAAAAAAAAACATAACAAAAACACTCGTGCCACCCATGTTCCGCCGGATGATGAAATTCATCACCGCAGACTTTTTTGTGACGAAAAAGCAATCTGTATTCTTCTACTCCTTGCTACAGACCATGCCGTAGCAGCGTGAAGGCCAAAACGCCCTCACTTCTCCTTCACCCGCCTGTTCTTCTTGTGGGTTGTCGCGTGATTGCTCGTCGGCAGTGTGCGTGCTAAGAGAACGGTTCTGTTTTTCCCTATACTTGCTTCATTTGCCTTTTCATCCTCATCTCTATCTACCTGACTGCTTACAACGCAGTACACATTAGCTGCTGCAGCGAAGACTACACACGCACAGACAATTAACCCTTCTCACAGAGGACGGCCTTCCAGGATCAGAGATACCGGCCGAGCACCATCTTATCGAGGGACGGACAAACCCACCTCTCCATCCCTCTCCCAAGAAATCAGAAGAGGAGGAAGAAAGAGAAATCTAGAAACGGCTTCGCGAGGGAGATGGCCGAGAGTGGCACCACCAGAACCGACTCGTTCGGACAAACACTTCGGCCCAGTCAACATGACATCAACCACAACGCGGCTACTGTGGTGACCCGCGCCAGCCGCAGCTCTGAGCTGTCTATCAAAATGGGTAGCGGCATTCCTCTCGACGGGGGTGCGGACGAGGAAGAGCTGGACGTGCGCGCCGCACAGGTTACCGTGGAGGCTGTGCACGTCGATATGTCTGCCAAGGATCTACAAGTAATCATGAGATGTGCTCTGCGCGCGTACAACAAATATGTGTTTGTGCCCACCCGCACAACGTGGCGCAAGGACGAGGGCTCGCGTCGTGAGCTGGAGCGCGATGTGGAGCGGACGGCGCTGTGCGGTATCGCTGCTGAGATTAAAAGCGGCGTCACCGAAAAACTGGGCGGGTGCTGGCACGTCATCTATGGCCATGACTTTGCCACCTTCGTCACACATAAACGGCTCATGTTTTGCCACTTTCAGATCGAAGGCGCGGATGTAGTGGTGTGGCGCCATGGAGGGTGAGCCAGATGTTTTCTCTTTTTTACAGGAGATGGCCCGCGAGGGAGGGGTGAGACGTAACGGTGACCTGTGAGTCAAGGCGATCTGCCACTCTGCTAAAAAGAAAAAGCGTGTGTGGTGGCTTTTTGTGTGTGTATTGCGGGACAACACGCCGATTTCATCTGGTGAAGAAGAGGCGTAGCAGCGGTTTTTTTTTCGATGTATACAATCTTCTTTTTTTTGCTTTTGCGGCAGCTAGCCATAGAAGATAAAAGCGAGGGAAAGCAGACACACATAGAGAGCGTAGATTGGTGAGTGGCGAAAGGCCTTTTCCGTGGAGCCCAAATGTGCCAACTAAACTCCGTGGGTCGCTGTACAGCAAATACGGCTCCTTCGAGAAGGATAACGATGCCGGTTGCTTTTTTAGCTCACCAACCACCCTCCTCCCCTCTTCCCTTTCCACAAGCACGTTCAACCACCTCACCAAGGTCGGAAGGGAATAGACTCAACATACACACGCAAATATAGCAGCCGTCTAAGTGCTGCTTCAAATCGCTGTTCGCCTCGACCGTTTTTCGTCCTTCTTTCTCTTTAGACCCACAAACACACACGTTTGATTTTGATTCCCATTAAGAAGGCGAGCGCTGACTTTCTTTTTACATATTTGCTCTTCTGTTCAAAGGCGAAGAATACCTTCTGTCCGGCATGGATGTGCTCAGCACCCCACATGTCCCCTGTCTAGCGTTGGTCCTCGGCAGTGAGACCTCACTGACCGCCTTGCATCAAAGTTTATCTGCCTTTCCGCGTGGTGTGACGTACCCTCAGTTCCGCCACATCCTTCTCTCCCACCTCGCCACTATGCTAGCCTCTCCCACACACCACCGCCTCACCACCCCGACACCGCCGTTTGCACACGCCGTGGTCGAGGCGCGATTTCACTCTCTGTCGTCGCCGGCCCTTCCACATGCAGACGCATCCTTCGCAGGGGAGGAAGCGGCTGCTGCCATCAGAGCCGCAGCCGCAGCAGAACCTTCGCGGTGTGTTCCCGCAGCGCCCGCATCACCACCGACGAGCTCATCGCAGGAGGGGCAAAGCGGCACGAACCGCGAGGAGGCCCGTGTGCGGCGCGTGCGCACCCGACAGGAGCTCGCCGGACTCTCTGCGGCGCCAGTGGATGCGATGAAGCAGCTCTTCAACCGAATCGACGTCGGTAATGCGCAGCGCGTGACGTGGGAGAACGTGCTCGATTATATGGTGGCAGAGGCAGGGGCTGGCCTCATGGAGGCCCGCTACCGCGCAAACAAAACAAAAATCTACAGCTTCTCGCGGGCACTGCGATGCTCGTTGACGCAACACCGCTCCTCTCCTTCGCCCGCGGCGCCCATCGCACCGCCGGCATCGTCGCCTTCGCAGCGGCGACCATTGCAGGAAGAGACACAGAAGTCCGTCAAGAAGCTCTTTTACAGGCGCTTCTACGGTGACGGTCAGGACACATCAGCACGCGGCCCTCAAGCCAAGACGAGCAATAGCCTCATCAAGAGCAGTAGCACATCTGCCAAACAGAAACCCGTGCGGGTGGAGGAGGATCTCTCTTTGATACGCGTCGTGGACGGCTTAGAGAGCCACAACACCGTCTTCTTTGTTTCCTCCCGCAACGGACCTTTCCTGCTCTACAGCAAAGATACTCTTGAGCGGGTGTTCACCGCACCACCAGGCATGCTTGGCGACGCCGTTCCCACCGCAGTGGCCTACCTGGCCCATATCGACTTCTTTCTCTGCTACTCCACGGATGATCGTCTCTTGCGTGGGTGGAGCGCCCTTCTCGCGCAGTCGATCGCCACCGTTGCGGTGACGCCGCTCCTCGTAGAGGGCTTTGTTCGGCGTATGCGAACCATGCCGGTGAGCTCGCCCACCTACGCAGACTACGCCGATAGCGTTTTTCTTGGTGACAGTTACGGCCACGTGTTGCACGTGACGGCGCCACGGGGCCGCGGCGGAGGGATGGAGTTTGTGGTGCAGCGCACCTACAGTGGCTTGCACTCCCGCCACTCAGGCGGCCTCGTCGACTTTTGCGTGTACGGCGGATTTCTGTACTCCTCCGGCTTTGACGGACGGGTGGTCGCGACGTCGCTGACAACTGGGCAGTCGTCGGAGGTCGGCTCCGTTGACCACGAGCACCTGCATGCGCTCGTGTACGTGCCGGCGCGTGGCGGGCTTGTCGCCGCGACGTCGAGCACGCGGCATTTGCTGTGGTGGGAGGCCAACTCGCAGAGCGCGCTGCCTGGGGTGCCGTTTAAGCACGCCGGCTACGGCGATCACGCCGCCGCCATCGTCGCGGTGGAGTACGTCGCGGACTCAAACTACTTGGCGAGCGCGGACTGCGATGGTGTGGTGAAGATATGGGAGGTGGACACTCAGCGCTGCGTGCAGTCCTTTCAGAGCAGCCGCTTGACGGACGATGGTGTCGGCGGTCACGGTGGCAGCGAGGAGATCGTGCCGGGGACCACTTTGACGTCGCAGCGCAGAGCACAGGGAGGCGGTGCAGCGACCACCAGCCACCTCACCTCTAGCGCCGGGCGTGATATGATGATGCTGGCGCACAACGGCCTCCACTCGCTGCTGTCCGAGTCGTCCGGCACCAGTCACGTTGGCAGTGCACATTGTCACTCATTGAGCTATTGCGCAGCGACGGAAGAGCTGATGTGTGGTTTTACCAACGCGGTCACCTGCTGGGGCCTCCACAGCAACCGAAACCCGTTCATGTACGATGAGGAGGAGGTGTGCCAGGACATCGTGTACGACGTCCGCAACCAGACGTTTCTGCTGCAGAGCGCAACGCGACTGAGCGTGTGGGACAGCGTTCACGGCGTGCGCCTTAACTTGCTGGACCGCACTAAGGTGAGGAGCGCCTCGCACACAACGGCGGATATCAAAAGCATGTGTCTCGATGATTTAGGGAGCCGCGTGTTTGTGGCGGGCAGCGACGGCAACATCTACGTGTATTCAACACGGGCAGTGGCTACGGATGCCACAAATGATACGGAGGGGTCGCTGCACTTGTGGCACACCGCTGCCGTTGCTCCCTCCACCACAATCACTACCACTTCCCACTCTTTTCCTGTGGAGGGGTCAGATGCGACGGCGCCGACAACAGCGCCGGTGGTGATCGAGCAAATGTACTTTTCCTCCACTCTGCGCACGTGGCTCGCGATCACGTCGTGTGGGACGCTGCTGGTGCTTATCGAGACAGACGATGAGCAGAGTGGACCACCCGCGACGGTGAACATTTCGCCCTTTGCGTTGCGTCAGATGCGCGTGTCGGAGGAGCTGGGACTGGTTGTCATTGTGGATGCACAGGAATCTGTGTTCTTGTGTGATATGGAAGCGTGGGCGGACGCGCCGGTGACTTGCTCGCTGGCCCCGTATGGCCACATTGTGGATTTGACCTTCCTCGGCGCCGCTCCGGTGCTGGTGACGGTGCACGTGGGAGGAGTGTGCCGGTGCTGGTCGTGCCCGCCGGCTGTGGAGTGCTTCGAGCTACTCGGAATGCTGCACCACCCGCAGCTGCCCCCGCCAGTGACGGCGTTGAAGGGGAAGGTGAGCTCATTGGATCACACGCAGCGCCCTTCAAGCGCAGTTGTCCCCAGTGTACATCCCCCAAAGACGCTGTCTGCGTCGATGGCGACCGTCGCGGATTTGGCAACGTGTAAGTCAACACGGACCCCCAGCGCCACGTTTTCACATTCCGCAGTCACTTCAGCACGCCCTCTGACGGCGTCGCTGCGCTACATGTGTACTGTCTCGACCAGCAGGGACACGTCGCGACACCTCGCATCCGCAACCCATGGGAGATGCGAGACGGACTATGCGGAGACAACGGGGGTGGCGGGGTTGGGCAAGACGCGTCTTTTTGCATCGACGGCGGTGCCACGGCGATGGGCGAATGCCCCGTCTGACTTTGCAGAAAACACCGCGGCGAGTCGCGGTGGTGGTACTGCTGGCACTGCTGGTGCTGCCGCAACCCTTCGCGCGCGCGAGTCCCTTTCGCCAGAGTCGCTCATTCTCAACATGGAGGAGCGTGCTAAGGCACTTGCCGGCGAGGCCGCTGAATTGACCTCTGTCTCGTTTGATGAGCGGAGTCACCGTCTTTTTATTGGCGATGCGCAGGGCCTGGTACACATCTACCGCATGTGTGAGCTGCTGCAGTACTACCGACTTCCACGGTGCACGTATGCCTGTCGACCGGCGTTTTCTCTATTCTCAGAGGCGCGTGTCCAGCAGCCGTCTCCGACAAAGAATGCCGACGACGTCGACGATGACATCCGTGAGATGGTCCACGGGGTGACCCGTGCGGTGATCACCCCCACCCTTGTGAGGTCGGTGGAGGTGCACGTGCGCCATCGTGACCGCAGCGTCGGCCGTAGACGCAGCCATAGCTTTGCTACCGCGGCAGCCCAGTTGCCTGCGCTGCAGCAGCTGTGCGATCAGCATACCCACGAGGCTAGTGGTGTTGTGTGTGTGCGTTGGCTTGCCAGCCGAGGCGTACTCGCCACATCGGGCAACGACCACGAGGTTTGGCTGTTGAGCGCCGACGGGGAGAAACTGGGCTTCCTCTCCGCGGAGCGTCTTGCCCCGCGACCGAAAACGACGATCCTTCCCACTGCAGTGTTGATGCCGCCGAATAAGGCGCATGGGACGGCGGGGTTGCTGGGTGAGAGCCTACTCAGCGGCCAGCCCCCAGGGCTGGAGGACGCGCTGCCGTTGCAGCGACCGTTTCTTTTGCCTCCTGTCGAGCCCCTCGCAGAGGGCGAGAGCATCGACAGTTTCGCGGTAATGAAGCTGAAAACCCCTCCCGCCTATTGCACGCATGCAGTTGCGACACGAGCTGACTTCTTGTTCAATCAGACATCGAAAGGGGTGCTCTTCCAGCGGGAGGAAAATGATGCTTCTACCACTCGCTTAACAGGAATGTCAACGGCGGTGGCCGGCGGCCGACACAACAACAACATCAACGATTGCGGCAGAGGTGCGTGCCTTGACACACCTTTTCCGCCTGCTGCGCCAAGGCGCTGGGCAAGCAACGCACCGCAGCTGTCGCACACATCACGTGCGTTGGTGGACTTCCTCGCCGCTCTGAATTCAACCGCGGGAGGCCAGCAGGAGAAAAAAGAGAAGCCTAAAAGCACCGTTGCGGCCCCCGCTGGCGCAGCGAGGAGTGACGCACCGCAGTCTCTCGCCTCAAAGCCGCTTTCTTTTCCTGCACCAACGAAGCGAGTGAACCGGTCACCCGCACAGGTGCGCTTCTCGAAGTCTGGCAAGATGGTGCAGAGTGCCGACGTGGCGGAAGGGGGTACTGCGCGGGCAAGCCCGTACTGCGCGGCGGACGCTGTTGCTGCAGTGAACGGGAGTGATCGGCTCTCCACCGCAAAAGCGAATGCGGCTGCCGCTGATGCTACCAGCAACGCCGCAGCCGCTGCTGCTTCGCTCGTTGTTGCAAAAGCAGATGAGGCACCGTGTGGGCTGCAGAAGCAGTTGCTTGACCCCGTGCACGACGTCTCCTGCTCCGACGTCTCGGGCATCACCCTAGCATCGACAATGCAGGACACTGGGGTCAATCTCTTGCCTTTCCACTTTGCTGAGGTACCGTCACAGCACGGACCACCGCTACGGCGCCAGAACATCAGCGAAGCACGAGTCAACGCAGCGCGTGACACCGAGGTGGATGCAGAGACATCTGACGCTTGTCTGTGGGTGACGGGGGTGCCGTTGGGGCATCCGCCGACGCGATCGTGCGTGCTAGCCCCGGCGCAATGCTCCTCCGCTATTCCGCTGCGCAGGCAGCTGTTCGACCTCTCCACCCAGATGCCGCCATCGTCTCGATGCGGACGACTGGCGCTGCCCTCTCCGCTCCGACCAAAGGCAATCAGCGGTGGCGTTGCCAACTCACATGGACGTGTTGGGCAGGGCGAAAACGAGAGCTCAATTCCAGCTTTGATGCCGGCTGGTGCGGGTCGGGGAATGCTGCTGATGCAGCGGGCGGCCACCGCATCCTCAGCTCGGGCAAGCGGACCTGCCTCTGCCTCTGCTGCCGCTGCCACGGCACGAATTTCACCTATGCTGGCTTACGCCTCATCCATACAGAGCGACGCAACACTGGAGTTGTACTCGAGGGAGCTGCGACAGCGCCTTCGTCGACCACGCCGCTCCCATTCGTGAGAACGCAGCAGCTGTGACTCTTAACCGATGCCGACGTCACCGCGTCACTTCATCGGTGTGGGTGCGTCGGCGGAAGATGCGGTCAATGGGACTGGTGGCACCGTCCTACCTCTCTCTACGTATCGCTGCGAAAAAAAAAAAGAAAATCGGCAGCAGCGATGAGGAGTCAATTGCTAGAAGAAGGAACTGGTGTCTCGCAGAAAATGCAAGCAGCGCGGCAGTTTGGTCTCCGCTCTGCCGTTATATATATTTCCTTCGGTGGCGTTTACCATCGGGGAGGGGAAGGGGCTTTTTCTTTCTTTTTTACCGTCTGTCGCTGTCACTCGTTATGTAATCTACTTCCCCTGCTTTCTCGCTGAGCTTCGGATTCTCTTTTCAAGGCACGCCCCCTTTTTTTCCCCACGTTTTGCGCCTTTCCCTCTGCAGTTTTGCACATGCTGTCAGAACTCAAAAAGAGAGAAAGGAAGGTTCATCAAAAAACAAGCAAGCATTCCCTTTTTTCACATACACACAAACAAACAAAAAAAAGCTGCCCTTTCTCGAGTGTGGAATGAGACTTGTATACTAATCGTCTAAGAGATTTGAAACACGAACCGATGTAGTTTCTCTCAAGATGGGTTCAATTGGAATCGAACAACAACAAAAAAGAAGAAACAAAACCAACAACAAAAAAAATGATGGTGTGCTGCATGCTGTATCCTCACAACAATAAAAGAAGAGTAAAACAAAGAAAAACCTGTTCTTGTCTGTTCTCAGGATGTTGGCGAGGCTGGCTCTGCTTGCTTTACATGGATGAACACGCTGAGAGTTCAGACCGGTAGGCATCTCCGGACAGATCTCTTCTCCCTCTAAATGACGCACATCACAATGGGACCGGTTTTCAAACTGTGTTTTTTTTTTTTCACACAGATGCAACATGGTGATGCTATTTTAATAAGCGTCGTGAGCCGTTCGTCCTTTTCTGTGCTCACAGTCCTTTTCTTTCCCCCGCCTCCCACCTACGTTGATTTCTCATCTGTGTGCCTTACGCCTTCCGCGTGGTTGTGTGTGTGAATGTGTGTGCAACGCACGCATGGCATGACGTGGTGCGTCTTTACTTTGCCCTTCCGCGGCTTGGACATCAGCTACACTACGTACCATCCTTGGCTTTTTGTTTCTGTGGCTCCCCTGTCTTTTCCTCGGTGCTGTCAGCTGTTTTCTGATTTCTGCGTGGACCTCTCCGTTGTGCCACAGAAAAAACGGGAGAAGTTCTGTCCGGTGCTTCACCCCCTCCTTTTTTGTTAGATTTCTTTCTTCTTACTTGTGATTCATATTCTTCACATAACCCCTCAGTCGACGCAGCGTCCTTTTTTTCCCCCTCTTCTTTTCTTTCACTTTCACTTCGATCTGTATGTTATCCTCCTATTAGAGGGACGTGCCGATCAAACAAACAAACAAAAAAGATCTTTAATCCAACTACTCCCAAATACACCAGAACCGAAAAGAAATTGACCAACCTCCACGTGTTTTCAAAGGTGTGCTTCAACTGATTGATTCCGCCAACCGAGACCCGGTGCACACTGGCTCCCGTGTATTTCGTGTTTTGTTCTGGGCAATCTTTTTTTTTTTTTTACGCACTGCATTGCAGCATTGATTCAACTGGTAGCTTCTTTTCGTTGCTCTTGCTTTTTGTGGGTACAACTGCTGCTCCCCTCTTCCTTACGTTTGCAGTGTTTGGAAACGTTCCTAGAAGGGATCTTCTTTCTATTGACCGCTATCCAGCCGAACACACCAGAAAGCCGAAAAGGGGAATAAAAATCAATACGGCCAGAATAAAGAGTGCGCAGCTAGAGAGGAAAAACTCAACAAAAGAACACTGACACGATGACGGAGAGTGACAGTCGCCTTAGAAAGTGGGTTACTGCAGCCATCTCGACCGCGCTGCTGCTGCTGCTGCTACGTCAGCGCCGTCAGAAGCGCAGGGCAGCTCAGCGGAATGCCGCGAATGCTGCGCAGACCGCCCTGTTAAAGGCGTTGCGGGATAGCACTCTACCCGTCTTTGTTCAGCCAGAGTCGCTGCCTGCGGGGTGGGGTGTCGCACCACCCGTCTTCTACCCCCCGTATACCGCAGTGATTCCGTTGGTGCTGCCACGTGAGATCGAGGAGATCGAGCGGAGCAGCCATCTTGTCTGTAAAGTCAGCGTGGCAGCCAGCGGAGGCGAAGCCGGCGACGACGGCCAGTATGCGTTTATTCTGTGCAGCTACACGGGCGCTGTCGCTGGTGCTGCTGGTGCTACGGTGGGAAGGGACGCCAAGGACGAGTCCGCCACGGCGTCGAGCAGCGCGGAGGCACAGAAACGGCGACAGCAACAGCAGCTGTTGGCAGATCTTCTTGTCCACCACCCAGTATTGAAGGGGCAGTTTGCGGAGGCTGCGTCGCGGTGGACTGCCCTCGATACTGTCTTCCCGATGCACGAACGGAAGAAGAGAGATACCGCAGCGACGACGACACCACATGCGGTTGTTGCGGGAGGTCCGGCTCATGCGGTGGTGCCAGTTTTCACGCACGTGCTGGTAGGCCCGGACAATTGTGTCTTGTTAGGCGGCGTGAACGGACCATACTTAATTGTGGGAGTCTTCAACGGGTTCGAAGGTACTCTGAAGGAGGAGGCGGTGGCTGGTACGGCGGCGGGTGACAGCAAGCGTGCGGCCGAGTCGCCACTCCTCCCGCCCAAGCCTGGGCATGTGGAGGCGAACAAAACTGCGGCATCCGCCGCGGCTGGCTCGGCAGTTGCCGTAATGGATCTGGAGCGCGTGATCCGCGGTGTGGCCAGGGCGACCTTCAAGGTTCCGCTGCCCACCGTCGGTCAGGAAGGCTCGTCGTTTCTCTCCGACGCGCGACTGCCTGGTGGCGCTCCGTTTGCCGTGCACCGCGGGCACTACCGTGTCCTGTGTGTGCGCGATGGCCGGGAGCTGGAGCTGTGCGTGCCATCCGAGATAACTGTGCGCAGCGAACTGGTGAACCAGTCTCTCATCACTCCGCCGCTCCGGTCTCCGGTGGCGGGGCGTGTGCCTAGAAAGACATCAGTAGATGCTGCTGCTGCTGCTGCCCCGGATGCGCTGCTGACGCTTGTGTACGTGCCCTCGCCCTTCACAGAGGAGGAAAGCACCGAAGTACGTGTTACGGAAGAAGTCTTTGCGGCCCTCCTGGCGAAACCGGAAGAGGCGGCGATGACCCTGTTGGCTACGAGTAGCGCCACACCCCGTGCGAATCCGGGGGCATGCATCGCGTTGAGGGATGTCACGGCGCGCCCACTGGATGCGTCGCACGGACGTTCGAACATGGTGACCGTCGTGTACGTCCAACCACAGCTCGGCGTGCTCTTTTCAGTGCACCCCCTCTCCTCCGTGGTGTACGAGCCGTGGATGACAGATCTGCCCACGATCTTGTACTACCCGCTCGGCGAGGAGGACGTCGAAGATGGTGTCGGTGGCGCAGGTCGTGCTGCGCCACCGCTCATGTCCATCGAGTACGTTGTGCAGCTTCCTGACACGTGGGAGGTGCTGAAGAAGGATGAGGAGGAGCTGCGACATAACGTCCTCTTCCATTTTACCAGCTGGGAAGCGGCCACGGTGACGAGCAGTATGACGGAGATCAGCGGTCTGCGTTGTGTGATGTTCCACGAGGTGCGTGATGGCCGCCGCTGCCGTTCTTACGTTTTACCACGCGGTTCGACGGTGCTGATTGTGCGCTGGGAGACGGCGGTTGAAACGTGGGAGGAGTATTTGCCAGTGTTCCAGCAAACGCTCGACACGCTCCACATTGATGCAGCAGCGATCACGAAGTAGAATCTAACCCAGCGTTGCAAAACCAAACTAAAAAAAAAGCGGAAAAAAGGCTTCACACACGTTTCTCACAGAACTCATCGTTTCTTTACGTTTATTATTTCTACCGTTTTTGCTTATGCGTGGTTGTGATGGCACTGCCGTTTTCTTTTGCTGACGGAGTCGTCTCCCTTTTCCACCTTGTCACTATCGCATGCGCCGTGGGCTTCTCGCTACAAGCATGTGTGAACGAAACGCGTCTGGCCTGCTGCCCCTCTTTTAGTTGCGTTGAACGACACCTTTGTTTTTGATATGTAGTGTGCATATGAGAGTCTGACGGGACAGCTGTGCGCGCAAACGGTTGCGCAAAGCTGGTGTTGGATGCTCTTAAAACAATCTATAAACTGCTGATGGACCGAGAGCGCAACTTCGTGGAACACGTGAGCGCTTTTTTTTCTGAGGTGGATTGGATTGGTTGAATGGCTGCGGCCGAAGAAGCGCCTTGCTCCTTTATTGGTTGACGTTGTTGTTGTTTCCCCCGTGGTTCGTGTGTGCTGATCTCCTTCGTTGCATCTCTTCTCTCTTGCGTGGGTGCAGAGGGTGATGCCACATCGCCGATGCGGTGCCGTCAAGGGCGTACGAGACGAAGGCAGCGCCGGCTTGCTTTCTGGAAAGGTCTATAAGTCACAGCACTCTTGTGTTCTTGTTAATGCTGTTTTTTTTCTCTTTGTCCTCTCTCGTTCCTGACCGTTCGTACGACATTCACCCGCGTTTGACTTTTTTTTTTGCTTTTGCGGTTTCAGGAGTGTCTTCTTCCGTACCTCTAAGCAACAACAAAAACAAGCGAAAAGAAAAAAAAACGAAGGGAGGGGGCACATTCCGTTGAAACGAGTTCAGCAGTTACTTTTGTGAGGATGACGGAGTCGCACAGACTCACGTCTTTCTTTCTCTGTATTTAAACACGTTCTGCGACTCCTGAGAGAAACCATGCTACACCACAACAGAAAGCAATAAAGGAGATGATGGCTGCACGCTTCCTTTCGCATCGATTCCCATCCGGGTTTTTTTTTCCTGATGTGGAGTGTACTATGGTGGTTATTTTCCAGTTGCTTTTACCGCTCTCCCTCTCATCGGCTTTCCTCATCCATTTTGCCATGCTTCCTACACATGCATGTGCGCTGTCACACCACCGTTTCTGCATCTCGTTTGACTGCACACAACTATATATTCTTTTTTTTTTTGGTTGATTCCCCTGTGCACAACAACAACAAAAGAAATCCCCCGAGTTCTTTATGGATTATACCAACGATAAGCAAACCTCCGACACTGAGTATCAACGAGATGGCGCCGTGGAAGGTGGTAATGTAAATACCTTCCGTGACGACCGACGCGAATACTCACGTGGTGGGCGCGGCCGCAGGGGCGGAGCCCATCAATCGGACAACTGGCGCTCCTTCCCCCCCACCTCCGGCGACGCCGAGGGCGGCGACTACCGCGGTGGACGCGGTGGTGGCGGCTACCGAGGTGGTCGCGGCAGGGGCCGTGGAAGTGGTCGCGGGGGTCGCGGGGGACGCGGCTCCTACAATGCTTGGACGGACCGCGAGGCCAACGAAGACGACCAGCAGCCCGTCTCTCCTGCCTCCCCTGCCTCCCCGGCTTCGGAGAGCGCTGGGGCGGCCGCGAAGTCGGCCGTGCCAGCGACTGAGGGAGAGGCGGAGTCCCCGGCACCGCAAGAGCGGAAGGAAGAGCAGCAGGAGAACCGCGAGGCGGGCAACGACCGTTGGAACCGCGAGGACGAACGCGGCTACGGCGGCTACGGCGGCCGTGGCGGCTACCGTGGTGGCTACAGCAACAGTCGTGGCGGCCGTGGCGGGCGGCGCTACTACGATGCCGAGGATGAGGGTGGCAGCGGCTACTACGGCGGTGGCGGCTATAACGCCCGGCGTGGCGGCGGCAACGGCGAAGAGGGTGAGGAGGGCGAAGAGGGCCGCTACGGTGGTGGCTACCGCCGCCGCGGTGGGGGTGACTTCTACCCCCGCGGTGGACGCGGTGGGCGGCGCTACTACGACGACGACAACAACGCTGAGGCCGTCGAGGAGGGTGAGCGGGGCTACAACGAAGGTGGCTATCGTCGCGGTGGCCGTGGCGGCTTCCGTGGTGGTGGTGGTCGCGACTTTGACTACGACCGCCCGCGTGGGGGCCGCGGTGGCGGCCGTCGCGACTTCCGCAACTTCCGCGACGGCGGCGATGACGGCGCCACAGAGACGGGGGGAACGCAGGAAAACGCGTGGACATCGTCGCCCGAGCCGGCGAGCTCAACCTCAGCCGCGGAGCAGAAGCCGGCGTCCCGCGAGGTGGCTCCCTCTCGTGCGGCGCCAGCGGCACCAGCGGCCCAGCCCACCGCTGCCTCCATTGTGGCTTCACGCCCTGCCCAACAGCAGCAGCAGCCGCAGCAGCAGCCGGCAGAGGCTACGGGTGACTGGGAGGAGGCGGCAGCCCCTCTGCAGAGTCAGCCGCACGCCACCATTCACCGTGTCGTGCGTGCGCCGCACCTGCGGAAGAACTGCCACGACGAGGCCAAGGTGGAAGAGCTGTTCACCCACCACCATCGTCAGACAGGTATCTCGCTCGACAACTACGACAGCATCCCAGTCGAGATGGTGCCGCGTGACATCAAGCCCGTAGAGGACTTCGTTGACTTGCTCGTCGAGCCTGCCCTGGCGCAGAACATCGAGCGCTGCGGGTACAAGCGTCCCACGCCTGTGCAGCGCTACGGCATTCCGGTGGCGCTGTCTGGCAACGACCTGATGGCCTGTGCGCAGACCGGCTCCGGTAAGACGGCTGCCTTCCTCATTCCGGTGGTGCAGCACATCCTGGTGTACGGCGTGTCGCCGGCGCGCAACCGCAAGAGCTATCCCATTGCCCTCGTGCTGGCCCCGACGCGCGAGTTGGCGGTGCAGATCTTTGACGAGGTCCGCAAGCTGACCTTCAACACGGATATCTTCTACGACGTGGTCTACGGTGGCACCCGCTACCCGAACCGCTTTGAGCAGGATATCCTTGTTGCCTGCCCCGGCCGTCTGCGCGACATGTTCAACGAGGAGTACCTCTCCTTCTCCGCCATCAAGTTCCTCATCCTCGATGAGGCGGACCGCATGTTGGAAATGGGGTTTGAGGAGCAGATTGAGGAGCTGGTTGCGTCGCGCTACACCGACATGCCGACCGTCGACGACCGTCAGACCTTCATGTTCAGCGCCACCTTCCCGCAGCGCATTCTGAACCTGGCGAAGCGCTACCTGCGCCGCAAGTACTACCTGCTCACGGTTGGCCGTGTGGGATCGACGACAAAGAACATCACACAGACGATCGAGAACGTACCGGACAACGAGAAGATGGACCGCCTGCTGCAGATCATCTACGGCCACGAGATGAGCGACATGGTGCTCATCTTCGTGGAGACGAAGAAGATGGCAGAGGAGGTGAACCGCCGCCTGCACCGCGAGGGTATCCAGAGCACCACTATTCACGGCGATCGCCGCCAGCAGGACCGCGAGGCTGCTCTGGAGGACTTCAAGCAGAAGGTCACACCGATCCTCGTCGCCACCGATGTGGCGTCGCGTGGGCTTGATATCCCAGATGTCGCACATGTCGTGCAATTCGACCTGCCACAGGAAATGGACGACTACACCCACCGCATCGGTCGTACCGGCCGTGCTGGTAACAAGGGTATCGCCACCGCCTTCTACAACCGCAACAACCGCCGTCTCGCGATGGAGCTGCACAAGTACTTCTCCGAGCACGGGCAGGAGATCCCGAAGTGGTTCCAGCAGGAGGCGGAGTTGGTGGAGGGCGAGGCGCTGCTCTCACGCGAGGGAGGCGGCGGTGGTGGGCGCCGTCGCGGCGGTGGTGGCTTCCGTAGTGGCGGTGGTGGTGGCGGCGGCGGCGGTGGTGCGTCTCGTGGTGGGGGCACGTGGGGACAGGGACGTCCTGCAGGTGTCTCCATGCCGACTCGTCGTGGGGGTGCCTTCGACGACGGTGGTTTCTAACGTGTGACGCGGGAGAACAAATGGAAAGAAAGAAAAAGCACCTTTGCGACTGCAGCTAATTTGTTTTGCTTGCCGTTCCATTAAACAAGCGTACACCTATACATCTGTGCACAGGTACGTGCTTATTTGCTTTAGTGCTCGCCTTTTTTTTTTTCTGTCTCCCTCCCTCCTTTGCTTTCTGTTATAGAACAGATAAACCTGTAAAATGTCTGTTCGTGTTGTCGTCTGTCATTGTCACCTTTTTGTAACCTTTTGTTGATGTCATCCCACCTGCCGAGTGGCGTGGCGGAACGAAAAAGGGAAGGTAACAAAAACGAGAGAAAAGAAGAAATAGGCGCTCGTTTTATTATTATCATCATTATATGTATGCTGGTGTTTCTTTTCGATCCGACGGACGAATGTGACAGTCAGACAAATAAGCCACAAACCAAGAAAAAACAACAAAAAAGAAAAACGATAAAAATCACACACACAAAAAAAAGTAACGTTGAAGAAACAAGAAAGAGTGAAGTAGCAGATAGCATCAGGCTCATTAAGCAGGCGTTTTGCCTGCCATTTTTTTTTCGTGTTTCCTGACTTCATAGGATTTACTATAGGCTCAAGTCTTATTTTGTTTCTGTTTTCTGCAGATCGGCAATGCGCTTCTTCTTTCTTTCTTTCCCTTCGTGTTTGCGTGTACACTGTCGCACAGAGTAGCCACCTTCGCGCTGTTTGCCCACTTTTTCTATACATAGAGCTCGCTCTTGTTTTGCCCCGCCCTGAAGGACCGCTTTTTTCTTTGTGTGTGTCTCTCTTTCTGTGCGTGTGTATGTGCGCTTTGTGTTTTTACGTGTGGTATTGCACACACAGGTAGGAAACACCTATTTACTTTGTTTTAGTGTTGTCTTTTTCCATTTTATTAATGTTATTATTTCGGCTGTGTCGCAACAACTGGGGCAAAAAGGAAAAAATGGGGAAACAAACTGAAAAAAGAATGATGTTGCCGACATTTTGTAACAAATCCGTGCAAAGCAATAAAAAAAGGAAACTGATTAAAAGGATAATTAAATACAAAACAAAGCTGAAAGCACCGCACACTGCTTTCTATGAAGCTACGGAGAGTAAAAAAAGGAACGCTGCTGTGTAGGGCTCTCGTGGCTTACAATCAGGGGCTGAGGAACAGCGTGGATCACAACTATTCGCGCTCCCTCTTCGCTGATCGCGTTGCAGCTCACAAGCAAATAAGCCACGATGGTTACGATGCGCTTCTGTACGCGCTGAGGTGAGTGTGTAGGTGTTAGCGTGCGTGTGTGCGCGTAAGGAGGTATATAAAGCTGACCTCACGCCTTTCAAGGCCCCTTTTTCTTGATTTTCTCGCTCATTGATGGCTTGCGCTGCAAACACACAAGAGGGAGGACGTGCAGCCTCTGTTCTTCACGCGCCGTAAGAAGGGGAGGAAATAGGAAAAAAGGTGATGCACTGTCGACGGCTTCCGGACGACACCAGTCAGCTGAGCAGTGTTTCGTTTTACCATTCGTGTGTGTTTCTCTCGAACTGTCTCCATTGTTCTCCCGCTTTCTATCTTGCTCTTTCTTTTCTTCGAATCGCTTGTCGAAACGCCTTTTTTATTGTTTTGCCACGCCACTTCTGGCGACAACGTAACTGGATAACAACAAAAAAAAACAAAAAAAACAACAGATCTTGATTTGTGGCTTTACGCAGACTTAGGCACCTACAAGGTCATCACGGAGGGAAACAAACTTAGCGTGTTTCCGTTTCTCTCCCTCTTGTCCGACCACTCTGTGACATCGTTTCCCACGGAGCAGTCTCGAACTCTGCCAGTCTGCTGTGAAGCAGCCAATTGCGTTACAGTCATTAACGTGTCTTCTTTCTTTTCCTCTTGTCGCCCCCTTGTTTTAGTCATTTGCACGCACCTTCTACGCAGCTGTTTTTTTTTTTTTGCAACAGGCTTCTCTTTCTACTTTTTTTTCCAGTAACACGCTTTTTTTTTTGTTCTCCATTCGCACCTCCGAACGTGTGAGTCGACGTGACGCTGCTGCAGCGCGGTTCTTCGCCACCGCACATCGCGTTATGTGTTGTTGTTTTGTGTTTCTGCCGTTTTTCTTTTATCTTATTTCTAGCGCCTCATTCTGTAGCCAGCGGTACACGGAAGCGTCTATAGACAAAAAAAAGAAGGAAACCACAGCTGCGTTCTTTCCTTTTTTCCTTTCTTTATCTCTCTCTCTCTGTTTAGCGAAGTGTCAGCCTGCCGCTTTGGTGTAGTTATCTTTTTTTTTTCCTGCCGTTACGCTTCTCCACCGCTTTTTTTTTTTGGTGATTGCTGCTTCTGTTAACAACGGTGTTGGATCGATATTAGCCAAATCTCTCCTCTTTTCCCTCTCTCTGTGAATACTGGTTTCTCACTATGCATCGCCGCACGTTTTTTCTGCTGTGCGCGCCATACCAACGCACAGGTCCTCTCAGCCCCCACCAGGTGCTCGGCGTGACCCCTGGCACACCTTTCGAGGAGGTCCGCCACCGCTTTCACGAGCTGACGCGACGCTACCACCCGGACATGCAAGACGGCGACCCGGTCAAGTTCCGCGAGATCAACAACGCATACCGCGTGCTGCGGGCGGAGTATCGCAGCAAGACAGCGGGCGCGACTGCAGGAGGAGCGGCAGGCGAAGACGGCGGCGCCTCAGCCTCATCGCGTTTTCGCAGTGGCGCGGGTCCGAGCTCGCGGGCGACGCCGACCGGTGGTGCCTTCTGGGAGGAGCGCAACGAGCGCATTCGCAAGGAGAGCGATCGCCGCGAACAGGAACGGTGGGCCCGACAGGAGAACGATCGATACCGCGCTAACCGCAAGAGGACGCTGCTCAGCGAGTTTCTCTTTATCTTCAGCGGGTCTGAGATAGCGATCTCGCTCGCTACCGTCGTGGTGGTGCTGCTGTATAGTGTGGAGCGCTACCACACCGTCAACCGCATGCTGGAGGAGAAGCGGCTGCATCTGAAGAAAATGGACGAGGGTCTGCCACCACCGATGCCGATGGAGCTCGACAAGGAGCTGCAGAAAAAGTACAGCCAGCCTCCCGAGTCGACGGAGCTGCAGATCGACGCGTTGCGCATCCGCGAAGAGTCGAAGTACCGCCGCGCGACGCAGCGCAAGTTTGAAGACTTCCGCGAGTTCATGTTCGTGTACGACCCGGAGGCGATTGCATCGCGCAGGGTCACATCGACACGGTTCAGCCACCAGTACGCGATCGAGGGTGATATCCCGAAGCGATGTCCGATCGTGCGACAGTTCAACTCGGAGCAGCGCACCCAAAACTACAGCACCATCGAGAAGGAGCTAGAGAAGGTGATTCACGACACGCCGTGGGTGTCCCCTGACGCCGGTTACGCTGGGGCTTTGATAGCGAAGGGGCTCGGAAGCATCGCGGCAAACAGCCCAAACACGACGAAGTGGACCTTCATTGAGTACACGGACCTGGACCAGGGCAACAAAGCCGCCTCCACCACCTGCCTTGCTGCGATCCGCAATCTTCGCTTTGAGCAAACTGGCATGTGTCAGCGGGTAACGGTGACGGGGAGGTCGGAGCTGCATCCTGAGCTGGTGGAGCAGCGCCAGCAAGACCTAAAGGAGGGAAAACTGAAAAAGCGGTCGTTGGTGAGGGGTGGGGTACTGCCTCTGAGAGATCTGTCTGTTCCCCTTGAGATGATGAAACTCTGAGGCGGCATTTATTTGCTGTTTTTTTGCGTGCTATCAGGTAAGCTCGTGTGATGTGTAGCCTCGCTCCTGTCAGATGCGTGGCCTTCTGCGTATCTCAGGGGTTTTCACTTCTATTTTATTGCGTCTTTTTTTTTCTTGACAGGTTTGTTTCGCAGAAGAGAATCAAGGGAAGTCTCTTATGAGCAGTAATTGTGCTACAGAATGAAGTTGAACTCAAACATGGTGGCGAGATGCAACCGAAGATTTCGAGGGAATGCACCCACTTCCATTTAGCTGTTGCCGCACGCACAGAAAGGAAGGGGTTAGACTTTTTTTTTTTGATCGTTGTTAATGGAGGATTGTCTCCGATGCTCATCGTCTTTTTTTCTTTTCTTTATTTCGTTGTGCGTCTGTCCACCCAACCAAGTCCCATCTGCCAACTTCGCCTTTGAGGGTGGGGGGAGGGGCAGAGAAGCGAACTCATCCGCTTTGTAAGGCCACTATTTCCCTCCGTTTTTTCCACGGCTCTTGTTGATAATAGTTATAATAATAATAAAAGCTATCAAGCAAGAAAATAACTGATAAAACACCAACACCCATTGCTGCACACTCCGTACGTTTTGTGTTGCCAGACTTACGAAAGTTCACAAGGTGGGGGAGCTGATCGTTCTTGACTATGCACAGGAGAGGGCGAGACACGACGAAAAGGACTACCGAGGCTTCTGTATGACATCATTCTCTTCTCCGGCTGTTTCCACCCACTTCCTTGCGTTTCGTTCTTTTCTTTTTGTCTTCTTGATTCGACCCGAAATCCTCAGTGATTCATCTGACGTTTCGCGCCCGTCGCCCGAGAAGTGGGGTGTAACATCAGTGAGCCAGTGTGCGTGGGGGAGAGCGGCGATCGTTCGTTCTCCTTCTTCTCCCCCGATTGTCTTTGTTGTGTCCGTCGATGATTTCTTTCGTGTGATTACAGATTTTAGCGTCAAGAGATACATTAATGATTGTTTGGATTTAACGCAAGCCGTAAGCAGAATGATCGAAAGATGTTGAGGAAATCGCAACAAGGAACAGAAGCGCGGAAGCCCGTGTAGTTGTGTGTGTTGTTGAAGGCGAGTGTGCGTCGTGAGTAACAGGGGTTCCATCGTGGATTTCGAGTGGCGCTTCAAGTGGTCGCGGAACGTGTGTTTGTGTGTGCGTTACCCGTTACGAGTTGAGAAGCGCTAAATCTTCAAGGAGCCCTCTGCGGATAAATGATTCCAAATTTTAGCGTCAAGAGATACATGGATGATTGTTTGGATTTAACGCATGCCGTAAGCAGAATGATGTTCACAGAGGCTCCAGAAGAATGTGTTAGCACATCGGTCCGTTTAGAGGTTAAAGTAGGGTCTTTTTTCCCTTTACTCTTTACACCTGTGATGACAGTAATGCTGATGTTTGCAGACGCGTGTGATGCACCGTTCAGCTCGGAGGTTGAGAATGGAATTCCTAGTGGCCTTTGGCGTTGAATGATGATCCACGTTTAACACAATTCGACACTGAGTCGGATAACTCCATGACGCACTGTGTCTTGACCGTGGAGGATGCCTGCTGCTTGCGTTCTTTTTTCTTCATAGGAGGAGAACCGGGCAGTAGGTGCACTGACAACGCTTTCTGTGCTTTGCTCTTTTCTATGTGTTTGTGTCTGCGCGTGTGCGTGTGCGTATAACAAGCGACACACACAATTCCGGCGAAACGCGGGCGAGGCCACCTCTCTCGTGAAAAATCAGCTGGCATTCCCGGAAGGTGCGCTATTGACTCTTGCTTCGTTGCTGATGTGTACGGTCGACTGCTGAACTGGTTCTGGCAGGGCAAACAGAAATCTAAATGATGATCCACGTTTAGCACAATTCGACACTGAGTCGGATAACTCCATGACGCACTGTGTCTTGACCGTGGAGGATGCCTGCTGCTTGCGTTCTTTTTTCTTTATAGGAGGAGAACCGGGCAGTAGGTGCACTGATAGAAGCTCTACCGAGGCGTGCCGAGGACATCGCGTGGAAGCAAATAGCCATTCCGTGCGTTCGCCGTGTACTGGACTGCTCTTGTCGCTTCCCACTGCCGCATAAATCGGCTTCACCTGATGGGTTAGTATACTTGAGCTAGATGTGTGGAATATAGGTTCAGGATTGTGCTCTTCGGTTCCCACGTTGCCGAGACGCTGATTTAACGGTTGAGCTGACGTCACTGCAGTTTCTCACAGTGAGCGTTCTTTCAGCTTTTGCAGCGAGTCCCTTCGACTCTCTTTTGTGGTTCTTTTTCCTTTGTTCCCCTAGTGGCAGCGTCACCTGTGAATGACAGACTGCACTGAAAGAAAGATTTCTGTAGCAAAAAGCCAGTAATTGAAGACGAGTAGGTGCTACACATATTGCCGCGACGCGTAGTGCGAGAAGCAGGCTGCACCAGTACTGCAGCCTCAATCACCTTAGCGCGGGCAGCCTCCACTCCCCCTTTTTTCACGGAGACGGTTCGCTCCCCTTTCGCCGCTTCTTCTGTGTAGTGTTTCAGAACCTCACATCGCTCTGCCATCCGCCCTGTCTTCCTCTCTGCCGCATTTCTCTTTTACGACCCTGTCTCTCTCTTTTTTTCCCTTCTCTCTTTTTGGGGATGTGCGGTGCTGTGTCTTCTCGTTCTCTCGCGTTGGTTTAACGTGTATCCAGCTAAGATATAATTGCACCCCCGCACAACCCCTTTTACCCTCTTCACACTGAATTTCACAGCCGCTTTCCTCAAATCCGATTTCCATCTTCGCTCGCTTAGTTTCCCTTTTAAAAAACAACCTTTTTTCTAAACACACACACACACACACACAAAACGGATCTAGCCAACTCTTTTCTCGTGTTCCTCCTTTTGTCTTCGCAACTTTCCTCCTCTCCGTAATGCCGTACGTGGCTGCCGTTGACCAGGGCACGACCTCGAGTCGTTGCATTATCTTCGATGAGCGCTTCAAGGTCGTCGCTGATCACCAGCTGCGCCACAAGCAGTACACACCGCAGCCGGGCTGGCTGGAACACGACGCGGAGGAGATCTATCGCAACTGTTGCACCTGCGTGACGAAAGCGGTGAAGAGGCTGCGCGCGAAGGACTCGAAGTTCGACAAAATTTCCGGCATCGGCATCACCAACCAGCGCGAGACAAGTGTGGCGTGGGATCGCAAGACGGGTAAGCCACTCTGCCACGCCCCGGTCTGGAGCGATGCGCGCACCTCCGAGGTTGCAAACCGCATTGCCAAGGAGGTGGGGAACGGTGACATTAACTTCGCGGCGGAGATTACCGGTCTGCCGGTGAGCACCTACTTTGCTGCCTTCAAGTACCGCTGGATGCTGGAAAACGTGCCGGCGGTGGCGGAAGCGCGCAAGAACGGCACTCTCATGTTCGGCACAATCGACTGTTGGCTGCTGTACAAGCTGAGCGGCGGCAAGACGTTTGTGACGGATGTGTCGAATGCGAGCCGCACCTTCTTGATGGACCTGAGCACGCAGAAATGGTCGCCGGAACTTTGCAAGAAGCTGGACATTCCGATTGAGGCACTGCCGGAGATTCGCAGCAACAGCGAGCGCTACTGCGACGTGGAGACGAACGACTATGGCATCAAGGAGGCGCTTGGTGCGGTGACACCCATCACCGGATGCATCGGCGATCAGCAGAGTGCGCTCTTTGGACACCTTAGCTTCCGCAAGGGCGATGCCAAGATCACCTACGGCACCGGCTGCTTCATGCTCATGAACGTCGGCGAACAGGTGCAGTACTCGAAGCACGGGCTGCTCGCCACCATCGGATACAAGCTCGGCGACAAGCCGACCACCTTCGCCCTGGAGGGATCGATTGCCAATTGCGGTGCGACGGTAGAGTGGTTGCGCAACAACCTCAGCTTCTTCAATCACCCCAGCGAGATGGAGGCGATCGGCCGCAAGGAGAACGGCACCGACGGCATCTTCTTTGTTCCCGCCTTTGGTGGTCTGCTGTGCCCGTACTGGGACCCGACGGCACGTGGCACCATCGTCGGCATGACATACAAGACGAACAAGTCGCACATCATTCGAGCAGCGCTGGAGGCGATTTCGATGCAGGCCGCAGCGGTGCTACAGGCGATGAACCAAGACAGCGGAGTGGAGCTGAAGCACCTCCGAGTCGACGGTGGTCTGACGCACAGCCGTCTGCTGCTGGAGATGCAGGCGGATATCCTCGGCATGAACCTGTACGTGCCGCACATGATCGAAACCACATCGTTGGGTGCCGCGCTCTGCGCCGGTCTTGGGTGCGGCGTGTGGAAGTCGACGGACGAGATTGTGGCGATTTCGAAGGAGGTGATGAAAAATGACACAGTGCGTCCAACGAACACCGACCCGAAGGTGCGCGAGGCGCGCGTTAATGCGTGGAACGAAGCCGTGAAGCGTTCGAAGTGGGCGAAGTTGTAAAAAAAAAGCGGGGTTTTAGGATAAATGCGAGAAGTTGAAGCCCAGCGCTGCATTTCACTGCGTGTTTTCTTTTTTTGCTTCTTTGCTTGCTTGTTTGCAGCGTATTCTCAACACGTCTTTATCGTAGAGAAGATGGAATTCGCGCAACTGCCGCTGTTTAACATCCCTTCGCAGTCACCGTGAGTGAGAAAAGCAGCAGTAGAGGGTGATTTTGATCTCCACTGACGGGCAAAAAAAAGAAAAAAGGAAAGGAAAAGCCAACGACGTCTGCATTTCTGTTTTTACTCTTCTCCGCTCCTTAAAAAAAAAAGGACGAGTTGTGGCAAACATTTTTTTTTTCTTGTCTTCATGAAATCGTAGGAGAAGGGCCCAGTCCGACGCTGTCGTTTGCATCTTTTAGTATAAATCGCTGTTGTTTACTCGCTCGTTCGATAGTCGAAGGCGACGGTGCTGTGATCGGGTCCTGAGTGCAACATGGTGGGAAGCTCCTGCAATTCGGCTAGGCTAATGCCGCGGCTTGCGTCATGATTGCTGCCGTGCTGTTCTTGCTTTTCTTCTTGACACCTCCTTGTTAAGTGTAGCTCATTGAAGACTATGCATTGTTGTTCATATGCCGTTCTTCTTTTTTGTTGTTGTTTTTAGTAGTTCTGCACACATCACAGCAGGTAAACAAAAGCCCAACCGGGACTTTTAGAGCCGGCAACGAACCCATGTTGATGGAGAGCGAGGCCAACTTGAGGTGGGCTCGGATCGGCGCACACGGGCTTCAAATATGTGGTTTCATGGAAGTACTATGCACCTGTGGCAACGTCTCCATACAACCTCTCTTCTCTTGTCTTCCTTCTCTCTTCTTATTTAATTTGTGACACGAGTAGACTAAGCCCCCCTACGTCGCTGACCTTCTCTTTTGTTTTTTTCCCCACCCGCCCACCCTGAAAGTCAGTTGAAGACAATTCATGCTGCATTTTCTGTTTGTTTTCTCTATATAGATGTGTTTTGTTTTCCCTGTTCACTTTATTATCCGATCCAGCTTTTTCACCTATCTTTTAAATTAACTTCACCCTTTTTCTGGCTTTTATGTTGTGTTTTCATCATACTAACCTTGACAATCTTCGGCTAACCTCACTCTACGCTGTACTGAACTATTTTTCTTCTATATTATATTATAACATTTTTTTTTTTTGCTTCAGGGTGAGGGATTGGCCGAAGTAGCAAAAAGAGATCGCCGTCTTCTGCCACTTGTCCCATTTCTGGCCGAGCCTGGGCAACTTGACCGCGAGGGGGATTGTCGTCCATAGTTCTGTACAGAAGTAAACCATTGAAGTTACCTTAACTGTGATGGGTTGGTCACGCTCGTGCTTTGCAAGGAGGCCGCAGCTTATCACAACCTCTCCTTGCTCGTCTACCAGTTAGGGCACCACAGACAGCAACAACAGCGAAAAAAACGGAAAAACGGTACGCATGGCCTTTTAAAAGAATTTCTTCTTGAAGAATGGCGCGGCCGCGGTGTAGTCCGCAAAAAGGAAAAGAAAAAGATCCCGCTGCGGAAATATGCGTTGCTGAGGAGGCGCTATTTTCTTTTTTTTTTCGTAGTTTTCTTTCTCTCTTTTGTTTTTCGTTGTTTCTGTTTCGTCTCGTTACGTCTCGTTTCTTTTCTTCTTTTTTTTTCTCCTTTTCTCCACAAACATTACGCTCGCCTGTACGGGAATGACATTTTGAACGTACAGAGAGGGCTGGCGAAAGAAAACGAGTTGTGGTGCACCGCACCTCTTCGTTTTTTCGTCTCCTTCCCTTTGACTTCATCCTTTTCGTGTCTCTCTTCTCTCTCTGTGTTTTGCGGTGGCGGTGACGGTAACGGTGATGTGCGTCCACGCGTTAGAGCGTTCAAAGGAAACCCAAAAAACAAAAAAGGAGGAAAAGGCGTCGGCCTCTGTCGCTCTCGGCGTGCCGTGGCCTTTCTTCCTTCTCTTTCATCTCTGTCGCACACCCCACCATCGTTCTCCGACGTTAAATACTCCTTTTTCTGCCCGGTGGCTGTTTCTTTGTTTCTCTTCTCGAAAACGCTTTCCCTTTTCTTTTTGCTTTCCTTATTTTCTTTTGTTTCCATTTTTGCTCTTTCTTCCCTTTCCGTCTCCTCCACGATCTCCGTTTTTTTTTCTCTGATATTATTTCGTTCCGTCCACGGATGGTGGGACGCCGCGCACAACCGCAGTGGATGGCGTTTTGACACCAAGTCATGATCGCGCGACAGCGAGCGAGGCAAACCAAAACAAACACACATATAAAAGGTAAGATTCACAAGCGTATGATGAAAGAGCCTTTTGGCTTCTCGTAGTTCTGTGTGGCGGCTTTTGACGCACCGCTCGAATCAACAGAAGAAGTTGGAAGGGAAAAAGAAAACGCAAAAAAAGAAACAAAAACGACTGCCGTGAATAAAAGAGAAGGAAAGAGGAAGAAAGGGGGAAAGTGGAAACAGGCGCTTCAGGCAGAGGTTACTGGCTTCAATCCTTCACCGACCACGTAGCCACCTGCACTGAGAGCATTACACACGCACACACATGCAAAAAGCACAACAAATGGCCACGCTGCCGTAAGTCGTGTGTCCTGTGGTTCGGCAAATGTGCACATGTTATCCCGAAGTGTGAGAACAGCTGCTAGCACTTTTAGTTTATACGGAGGAGAGTGTTCCCTAGAGTCTTCTGGCAGCAAGAAATGCAAAAACAAAAGAGAATCACTGTACCGATGAGAGCTCATCTTGATGCTGCTTCGCTACAGCGCACTTTGTGTTTGCAGTCTTCTCCATCTTTCTCCTCCCCTCTCCCCCACCAAAAAAAAAAAACGCGTCAGGAAAGAAAAGCACAGCTGTTTATAGGCTTCCTTGTCCTAGGAACGGTTCCCTCTCTTTTTTTCCCCTTTCCTTTACAGCTGTTATCTGGCTTGTTGTGACTCCACCCACCGCTTATCTGCCCTTTCAGTCTCAAGTACAGCAACAGAAACAACAGCGCCAAGGGAGAAGACGAGGGGAGCTAATCGAGTTGGACGAAAAAAGGAATCGCTAGCCTTCTCACAGAATTAGCTCGTTGTCCTGCTCTTGGCACTTCTAGCATATATATCTTTATACACGCAGAAAGAGAAAGATCGAAGGAGACCGTAATGCACTTCGCGGCTGTCGACCCATCCGGCGAGCCTCCTGTGCGACGCCAGCGCCTCGAGGATGAAGCACCAGAAGAGAAGTCCGTGAAGGCGCGGCTGCATAACTCATGGCCGCAGCTCAGCATTTCCCCCGAATTGAACGAGGTCGCCATGTCAGAGACGGATCTGCGTACCATGCTCTTCGATCACGATCGCGCGCACGAGCACTGCCTTAACGAGCGTTGGAGCTTGCGATTTCGGTTCGGGCTGCACAACCGCTTTGGCCTCTCCGTCACCTTTCGCACCATGGCCGTAGTCAGCGACGTGGATCCACCGAGCGAGGATGCCTACCTCACACACGCTAGCGTGGTGACGTGGTCCATCACCGACCACGAGAAGAAAAGGTTCTACCGTTTCAATGCGTCGGATGAGCGTTCGCCGGCACTGTACGCGATGCTGATTGCGAAGAAGAGTATGCGGGATCAGCCGGCAATGCTGCAGGCAATTGTGGAGCAGCTGAACAACGAGCGCCTGGTGCTGCCGGACCAAATGATGGGCGAGGCCGCCTCTACGCGGCTGACGGAGCTGGACCTGCAGTTTGGCAAGAACGTTTTCAAGTCCATCACACCTCCGCGTAACTACCGCGGCGAGTCTCGCAGGCCCATCTACTCCCTCCACCTTGAGGGCGTCAGTAACGAGCACGAGGAGGCAAACTTGGAGAAGGAGGTGAGGGCGGTGGTAGAGCTGAGCTTCCTGCCGCGTGGTGTCCCACCAGCCGTGGACGGCGTGCGCGGCGTCATGTCGAACGGGAAGTGGGAGGAGGATGAGTTCTGCTACTGCCTGCACCACACCAAGTCTGTCACAGGCTCCCTGCGCATCACGCGTGCATCGGACAACCTGGAGCTGGCGCGCGACACCGACGTCAAGCGTGGAACGGTGTGGATGGAGCACAGCTTCGGCGGCGTCGTCCCGCGCAGCGCGGCCGAGGCCCGCTTTATGCGCTCCCTGTGCCGACGCCGAATTGCCGAGGAGACGACTCCGATGATCCACGACCGCTGTCTCATTCGCTTGTACGATGAGCAGACGAACTGTCTGACAGTGACGCGTGTCGTGGCCGGCAGCACGGGGGCGGTGTTCAGCTGCTGCGCTACGGTGCAGTCGGGGATGAGCCGACAGGGCTACCAGTACAACTCCGACGTAACCTTGACGGAAGAAATGGACGACAGCTACCTCAGCAAGGACACCGGGGTCGTTTACCCGACCCGGTGGAAGGTGCGCTGCCCGATGCCGCACGGGGCCCACGTCGAGCTGCAGCTCATTGCAACACTGCCAAACCAGGAGCTGATCACGACTATGGCGCAGCCGAGCGCGTGGGATGGCACAGTGGTGGTGAAAGGAAAATTGATCCAGGCGGACGGCGAGGAGTCCAGTCTGAGCGGTGATGGCTATATGACGAGTCGTGGCCGCGGCAAGTTGAAGGCAGAGCAGACGCTATTTAACATGCTGCACGATATTGCCACCTCCGCGATGGCACAGGAGGCGGTGGGGCAGCTGGCCTCATGGGAGGCGGTTGCGGACGGTCCGGCCCTCGCCGCCGTCGCCAACTTGAGCTGCGCGCTTAAGACGCAGGCGTTTGAGTTGACCCCGCCGCAGCAAATCGTGCTGGCTGCTTTTGCGGGCACGTACGGCTACATCTTTCACCACCCACACGAGGTGGCCCAGGTGAAGAAGGCATTGCAGTGGTGTTACAGCAAGTGGATGACCTACTTCGGCGTATCGCAGATCAGCTACCGCACTTTGACGCTGCGAGCCTACATGATGCAGGAGCTGTGCGACCTGCTGCACAGCAAGTGCGCCGCGTGGTTTCCACAGACGGCCGAGGCGCTCGACATCGCCGTACCAGTGAACTACATCGCCAACGATGACGTCGCGGACAGCGCGGCCTTCACGCTGCCGGCGCGCAGCTTAATGTTGCAGCCGCCCTCGGCGATTGATGTGGCGCAGATTAAGGCGCTGATGGATGGTACCTGGGTGATGGATCCAAATGAGACAAAGGGTAGCATCAATGCACTGCTGATGGAGCAGGGCGTGGGGGTCTTGTGGCGCAGCGTGAACAACAACGCGGTCCCGACGTGGAAGATCAATGTGAACGGCGAGGCGGACAAGGTGGTGATTGATGAGTCGACGATGCTGGAGCGACGCAGCTTTTTCATCTTGCTGGGCGGATCGGAGTGGGCGTGGGAGAGCGTGTCGCGCGGCTCCGTCAAGTCCCGCTCCTGCGTCTTGGCGAATGGGCGGGAGCTATACGTGGAGACGGATGTTAAGGAAGGCATAGAGCGAGTGTGGTACCAATTTCAGAATGGTGGTCGAACCATGGTGCAGAACATGTTCTTCTACCCCTCCCCTACCACACCGAAGCCAACCGCCTCGTGTGAGCGCCACTTCAAGATTCAGCTGCCGCCTGGTTCTCCAACGTCGCCGCGGTGAGTACAGTACAGGTAGTGCTGTTGACGTAGAGGTCTTCATCACTTTCTGCTTTTTGGTCCTTCGCTCAGTTTTTCTGTTTTTATTTTTTGGCGCCGAAGATGTGTGGTCAAAACAGAGTGGTTTTTTTTCCTGTTTCTTTCTCTGCTGCCACCGTGATGGTGGAGGCTTTCTTTTTTTTCGTGTGGGTGTGTGCACGATGTGGTGAGATGCGGCGTTTGAGCGTGAGTCTGGGGTGAGCGTGTATGTGGAAGCCACCAACGGCTGCTCCAAACAGTACGATAACCTTCCTTATGATACTTGCGGCTGCGGCTGCGCGCGATATGGGGTTGTATTGCGCACCACAACTCTCTCCGATCTAAGGCAAGTACGGCGGGTGGCGCTTACTTTGTCTTTCTGTTTTGTCTTGTTGCAAAAAAAAAAGGCCAGTTACTTCATTACTGATCAGCAGAGTGGCAGCGACCAAGATACGGTATTTGGGAGCTTCATCTCCGTTGTGTCGTGAATGACAGCGGTAGATGGTGGCGGTTCCTGTGGTTCCTATGTCCACAAGAGAAAGGGGGAAAACAAATGTGGGCTGCACTCGATGAGTACCATGTGGGATTGTGCGGTGTCCCGGGAAGCGATTCAAAGAGGGAGGAGGCCAAAAAGGCAGCGGTGGTGGACAGAAGCCTGAGTGCTGGAGAGGCAGTTGCGTGTCACGCCACTGCAATGCCGAACATTGAGCCTTCGGAGATTGCTTTGATTGTCTTTCCTTACTTCCTTGCTTGCCTGTGATTCATGCTCCCGGTTCCTGCTCCGCTGTTCTTCTATTTCGGCGACGTGATGGGTGGGGGAATGATGGGACGTGTCACCGTACCTCCGCTCACCGCATTCTTTTGAAGGCCCTCTCTGTTCTCCCGTTTACTGCCCTCTCTCCAAAACAACAACAACAACAACAACAAAAAAAGCAATTCACACTCATATCTCCTCTCCCTATAAACACATACACACACACACACACACACACGACGCATACTGTGCTGTTCCGTTCACTCCACTCACGTTGCAAGCGAGCGGGCAGCGGCACTGCTTTCTGAGAGACTTCTGTGTGATCCCTCTCCTTCTCAGCAACCTTCTTTTTGTTTGATTCTCTTCTCGGTTTTTATCTCTCTACTTCTCTACGCAGCGTCACCTTAGCGCATATTTGTGACTCTCTCTCTCTTTCTCTCCATCCCACAACTTCGGTTTCAAACGTAAAGAAGTGCAGTGAAAATGGAAAAGGACAACGAAGTGTCGATCGACCAGAAGTACCTGGACAAGCAGAGCCGCACCATCGGTACCTATGGTCTCGAGACGATGACAAAGCTGATCTCCTTCAAGGTCGTGATTGTCGGATGCGGCGGTGTCGGAATTGAGATTGCAAAGAACCTCGCATTGGCTGGCATTCACACCATTCGCCTCTATGACCCGCGCCTGCCCACCGTGGAGGACATGGGCGTGAACTTCGCTGTCACCGAGCAGGCCCTCTCCTCCGGCAAGTCCATCGCCGCACTGTCTGCCAGCTACATCCAGGAGCTCAACCCCAACACTCGCGTTCGTGTCATTGATGAACTCACTGAGGAGTGCGTTAAGGAGAGCATCGCACTCATTTTCACCGCCGCAGCACCCGACCTGAGCCTGACGACGCTGAACAGGTGGAACGCCTTCTGCCGCTCCCACACACCGACAGTGTCCTTCGTCTTGGCGATGCAGACCGGCGCGTGTGGCTCTGTGTTCGCGGACCACGGGCCGTCTTTCACGGTGAAGGATGCCGATGGCCGCCCCATGCTGCAGAAGTCCATTACCGAGGTCGTGACGCTGACGGACAAGACAGGCGAAAAGTACAGCCGTATCCGCTTCGAGACACCGGAGGGGCAGACGCCTGGCGCGCTGCGCGACTACACGCAAATCAAGCTGAGTGAGGTGCAAGGGTTGGTACGCGAGGACGGTACGTCGGTGAACGGTCAGGTGTTTAATGGCGTTGTGTGCCCGTCTGACCCCCGCGACACCGTCCGCATCTATCCCGCCTTCGAGGCGAAGGGCTACAGTGCCTACCAAACCGGCGGCTTCCTGCATGAGCTGAAGGAGGTGACGAATCTGTCGTTTCGCCCACTGAAGGAAGCGCTGGTGGCGCCAGGCACCTTCGTGCCGGTGAGCCCGATGATGGACAACTCGGAGGAGTCCGAGACGCATCTGACCCTCTACGCCCTGCTGCGCTACGCGGATCAGCACCAGGGTCAGTTGCCCCAGCTGCACAACCAGGACCAGGCAGAGGAGGTGGTGAGGCTGGCGAGGTTGATCCAGGAAGAGAACAGAGCGCTGCCTGTGCCATCGGCGAAGCAGACGACTGGCAGGCCTGGGAAGACGGAGTTCCCCTACAAATTGCCTCCCCCGCCGCCACCAGCGCCACATGTGCTCGACAACTTCAACGAGAAGTCGGTTCTGACGGAGGCACTGATTGCACGGGCGGAGCTGCAGCCCCTCGCCTCCTTCTTTGGTGCAGTGGTGGCGCAGGAAATCGTCAAGATCACCGGCAAGTACTCACCGATCCACCAGTGGTTCCACCTGTCCTGTGCGGCGGTGCTGCCGAGCGAGGCGGACTATAGTAGTAGCGACAACTTCCACCCGGCCAAGACGCGCTACGATCACATCATTTCCATCTTCGGCAAGTCCTTCCAGCAGCAGCTCGCGAACTTGAGGATTTTCATGGTGGGCTGCGGCGCGCTGGGGTGTGAGAACATTAAGAACTTTGCCCTGTGCGGCATCTCGTGTGGGCAGAACGGGTCGCTGGTGGTGACAGACAACGACCGCATCGAGGTGTCGAACCTCAGCCGGCAGTTTCTCTTCCGTGAGGAGAACGTGGGCCAGTCGAAGTCGGCCGCGGCGGGGGCCCGCATGCGTCAGATGAACCCGGACTGCAAGGTCGACCCTCGCCAGGACTACGTTGGCACTGCCACCGAGCACATTTTCCCTGACACTTTCTGGCAGTCCCTCGATGTTGTTGTGAATGCGCTAGATAACATGGAGACACGCCTCTACGTTGATCAGCAGTGCGTGCGCTTCCACAAGGTGCTAGTCGAGGCCGGCACGATGGGCACGGGCGGCAACGTGGATATCATCGTGCCGGGCAAGACGTCGTCGTACGCGGATGGCGGTGCGGCGGATCAGACAGGCGGCATTCCGATGTGCACCCTGCGCAACTTCCCGTACATCTACGATCACTGCATTGAGTGGGCCCGGGCACAGTTCGACGACATGTTTGTCTCACCCATGCAGACCGCACAGCAGATCATAGAGGACCCGACCGCCTTCACCCAGCGCATTACGCACGAGGTGGCCGGCGGCTCCAGCGCCGGCGAGCGTCGCAGCTTGATCGCCAAGAACCTTGCTCCGCTGAAGTCACTGAAGCGCACCCTGACCATCCTGGCAGAGGGCCCCACGATGGAGAAGTGCGCTGCGCTCGGGTGGGACCACATGTTCCGCATGTTCCGTGATCGCATTCTCGACCTGCAGACTGCCTTCCCCCGCGACGCCAAGAAGAAGAACGGGGAGCCTTTCTGGTCGGGTCATCGCAAGTTTCCCAAGGCGCTGGACGCCACCGCGGCGCAGATTGCAGCCAACCCTGACGCGAAGAACTTTCTGATCTCTGCGATCAACCTGTACGCGTGCATGTTTGGTGTTCACCCGCCTAAGCCAGAGGCCCGCTTCAACGACGAGCACCATCGCTGGATGGCCGAGTACCGCGTGGACGCGTGGCTGCAATCGGAGCTGGATAAGCTGGCGGTGCCACCCTACGTCGCCGGTGCCGTCGACGACATCGACGACGACCTCAAGACAGACGCGCAGGAAGGCAAGGAGACGTCGCTGGAAGAGGACGAGGCGGAGCTGCAGAGCTTGCTGGCAGATGTCTCCGCACTGGCGGCGAAGTGCAAGGGCAGCAAAGCCGCCCCGCTCGAGTTTGAGAAGGACGACGACGATAACTTCCAAATCGACTTCATCGCCGCCGCGAGCAACTTGCGGGCGGAAAACTACGCCATCCCAACACAGGACCGCATGAAGGTGAAGCTGGTGGCGGGCAAGATCATTCCTGCTATCGCAACCACCACGTCCGCCGTGACCGGCCTCGCGTTGATCGAGCTTTTCAAGGTCATGCAGAACAAGGATACTTCCGCCCTGCGCAACGGTATGCTGGATGTGGGCACCAACAACTACGTCCTCTTTGAGCGCGACACACCGATCGTGAATCGAACAAAGGTCGTCACGACGTACTTGCCGGAGCAGGACTACACGTACCGCAAGAAAATTGTCCGAGTGCCGGAGGGCTTCACGAAGTATGACGCGATTCGCGTGCCAGTGACACCCAAGACAACTGTGGCCGAATTTGCCAAAGCACTGGAGGCCGAGCTAAACAAAACGCTCCCCGCTGGAGTGGACTACCAGTACGAAGTGGATGGGCTTGGGGTGGGAAAGGGTTTGCTGTGGAACGGTCGGCCGAGTCACGCGAACACGAACGCCTCGCTCATGCAGGTGATAGAGCAGCAGAAAACTGCAGAGGCCAACGGCTCCCTGCCGGCGCCGTTCTGGCAGAACCGCGTACAATTCTGCGACCTGTCCGTCACGGTATCGGTGGATGACGGCGACGACGCAGTGGACGAAGTGGATGTGGAGACGGCGACGGTGTGCCTCGTGATTCAGCAATAAGCGTGAGCGTGGGGCACTTTACGAGGAAAGAGCAGGAGAGGCGGCGGCCAGGTACATGGAAGTCCAGAGTGCCAAGCCACGCATAGCATTACTCTTATTCTTGTGTTTTTGTCTATGTTGGGAACAGATGATCGTGAACGGGCAGATGTGTGTGTGTGTGTGTGTGTGTGTGTGCGTGTGTGTGTCTACCTAGGAACTCTCTTTGCTTTTTTTTCTGTCGTTCAATGGGCTTATGGTACTGCAATGAAGAAGAGGAGGAAGGAGAGAAACATCCGTTAAAGGTCTTTTGCACAGTACGATAAGCGCGTTGTTATCGTTTGAAGAAGAGGGCTGTATGTGTCTGTGCGCTAATGTCTTCGTTTTTTTTTTTTTGTCTGTGCTTCCCTCCTTTTTTTTGTTGATGAAACGAAATGTGCGGGTCCTGTGCGCAGAGACTCTTTGAGGTGAAGGAGGAAACCGCAAAAAAAAAAAAAGCGGACAGAGAATAGCCACTCCTGCACCGGGAAGGTTCTGCGAAGCTGTTTGCAACACACCTCTGAATATCTTGCGCACTTTCCCCCTTCCCGCAGTGGTGCAGGGCACAGGTGCGCATCCGCCCGTATTCACAAGGTATGTAGGAACGGAGTGAATGTGATAGGACGGCTACTCACACGGTGGCCGTGTCAAGAATGAAGAGAAGGGCGGAGGGAGTAATAGAAGATGGGAAGTCTTCGGGCCTCTCTCCCGTAGCCAGCTGCTGTGGCATCGATTTGCTCTTCACCACGTCGTCATACCGTTCGCCGTGTGCTGATTGTAACGCTCTTCACCTTTGTACGACACCAGTAAACGCAGGTTCTTTTCATCCCTTTCTGTTTCCCCCATTTTTTTTTTGTTGCTTTCTGTTGTAGTTGTTGAAGGTGTCGACGGCCTCTCACGACGCGTACCTTTAGACACTTTTTTTCGTTTTTTTATTTTCTCGAACTGATTGGCGTTGGCGCGGGTTTCCTGCTTGGTTTCTTTTTCTTTTAGTGTTCACGAAAGGAAGCACCTGCGCTCACTGGCAACTGTTTACTGCCTTCCGCTTTTTCAGCTTGTGGCCCCGTGTTAATGACAACAAGAGCTGCTCGCCCTCCTGAGCATCTTTCCGAGGTGTTTCAGTATTTGTCTTGCGATGGCAGAAATGAGGAGCGTCCCAGTGGTGGGGTCTACGAGCCCTTCCTATCGTCTTATTACACTTTCCGTACCTCAATACAGCACGATAAGACAGCCGAGGATGTAAAAGTGGCTGTCCCCACCGCTACTGCTTCTTTGGCAGCCACCACTGTTAGCGCCAACTCCGTTTCCGAGTCTGACAAGTGTCACTCAGGAGCCACTAAATGTGCTTCAGCATCGCACGCTGAGCTAAAACAAGAGGCACCGCCTCTCGCACCCCGTAATTTATCGGTTGCAGCAGCGGCCGCCGGCGTAGCGAAGGACAGCACAACATCTGCATTGCGCACGGCTTCGCTTAGTCTGCATCTTCCTTCCCCACCACCGTCGCGCTTTCTTTCGAGCGCTGGCGCGGTGCCAGCGTTTGAGCGCACCATGCCAGGACCGTTATCTTCGTCGTTGCAACGCACCCTGTCAAGCGGTACAGCGAAGCACGAGCTGTGCGACTCCGTCGGCAGCATCGAGTTCCCGGCGGAGCAGCAGCCAGACAGCGAGTTTCTTAGTCCCACGTCACGGCAGGAATTTGTTTCGTGCTCCAATGTTCCTCTCCTGGGTGCGTCGCCGCCGCTGTATGCCATTCCACCACCGGACAAGCCAAAAGAGCTGAGCAGCCTTTACCGCACATCCCGCCACGGCAGTGAATCGCCTACGCCTCAGGCAGCCGAGACGCACACCTGGGTCCGCCGTACCAGCGAGCCCCCTTTTTCCAGAACCTGTGCTGCGGCGTGTCATCTCTCGATATCGTGCTCGGAGACGGTCAAAGTGGCTCGCAGCTGCTCCGCAGCGGCGCTTGCAGGGCGTCGCGTCTCTCCGGTGTTCCTGGCCGAAGGGAGTCTGCAAACGTTTCCTGGGATGCGCCGTGTGTCGCTGCGCCGCCCTGTATTCGACGCAGAAGACGACTGCATTTAAACGACTTACACGCACAAAACAGAAAATAAGAAGCGTCTTTGTCTTTTTTCTCCCTTTTTAAATACCAACTCGCTTTGCAGCCGAAGCAAAATCAGTCGCTTTTCACCGGTTGTGTGTTTCTGCTTAGGTGTGTGAGGGTATGTCGCTTTGGTCAGTTGAGTCTGATTTACTTCGTTGGCGGCAGGGCAGGAGGAATGCCTCTCGGGAGTAGTGCAAAGGACGGCAGATGTGCCACGATCCCGCCCTCCGCGATGACTCGTATACTTGAGTCAACGGTTGCGCTTCGTGGTGCGTTGCGATCCCCTATTCTGTTTGTTCGGTGTGCGCTGTTTCTATGTGATACTCCTCGCACACCTGCCCTTTTTGTTTTCTCTATTTCTACCTGCAGGTGAAGGGGGAGGGTAAGGGCTAGGGGGAACACCTGTCTTTTGCTTTATATACAGTCGAATATACTTGAGTGAGTAAGTCGGTCAACCGGTGCTTTGATCTCGTAGGTGTTTTCCGTTTTTTTTTTGTTTTGTAACCACTTTCTCTTGGAATCAGAGAATCTGAGTCGATGTACCATTTTGCTGTTACTTTTGATGTTCTTTTATTTTACTTTCACGATTGATTTCTGTAACACCCTCTTCTTTTTTTGTTGTGTTGTTCTTTGTGAACCCCATTCGCCCTTCCCTTTTTTGTCTTCCCGGTGCTCCTCCCTTCACTTCTTCTTCACTTGTGCGTGTAAGGTGGAACGCTCTTTTTTTTTTTTGATAACTGGAATGTCTGCGGCTTTTTTTATCCCTCCCCTTTTTTCTCTCGTACTCGCCACCCAGCACACACGTACACACACACAGTCATTACAACAGGATGGGTCACTGTCGCAATGCTTTCGGTTATGATTCTTTTTTTTTTTGCTAACATGTATTCTTCTCGAAAACAATGCGAAGGTGGCTACTCCACTGATCGAAAAAGAAAGGAGAGAACGTAGTATTGATGCCGTTAAGTCTTCGTGGAACCATGTAGAGAAATACCTACAAGGCAACAGTGAATGAGGAAGTCTGTGGATCGCAGATGATGGTAACTCCGTGGGGCCAAACGAAAGTAGCACGCGAGAGTCCGGGGACTTTAAAAAAATGGGGGGGGGGAGCTAAACGGCAAAAAATGGCTGTGAGAGCAAACAACAGCAAAATAACGGCTCACCTCCTCCCCCGACAACAACTTGCACGGCTTTTTTGTGACATGAACGCTACCCTCGTCTTACATCCTCCCTTCTCTCCTTCTCAATTTCTCTTTTTCACGTTTTTTTTCCTCTCCTTTGCAGAGAAGACACTGTTTTCGCCATCCAGCAGATCAACATATATTTTCTTAACTGTCTTCCTTCAGGGAACCCCATTACACACAGGGAGAGGGCAGAGTTGACGACTCTCTGGTGGAGCTGTGAGAGAGTGCTTCGCGTGTGACAAACTCTCTTTTCCTTTGTTCTTCTGTTTTCACTTTTTTAAAACAGTACTTTGCGGTGCTTTTTTACAGCCTACGCGTATACAACTCATCTTATTTTTGCTGCTCTCTGTCTCGCATTCCTTCTCAACTTGTCTTCAGACCGCTTCATTGCGAACACGCATTTTTCTGCTGTTTTCGATCTCGCTTGTGATCCTCAGAAGCTCATCTGACATTTTGACAACGGTCAAAAGGAAAATGGTTGCCTCCATCACGTTTCGACTCAAGTCGAGCAACCATGTCGGGACGATCGACATGGAGGGCAGCGTCATGTCGTACAGCGCCGCACAGCAGGCAATCGCAGCAAAGCTATGCGCACCACCAGAGGAGATCGACGTGTTTCTCGCCGGCAGCACCTCCCTCCTCCACCCGGATGACGACCTGCCTGCGTACGCGGTCGTGGACGTGGTACGCCGCACCCAGAGCAGCAGCCGACCTGCCTACCCGGCCCGGCCCAGAGCGGCGGCGCTTCCGACCTCCATGGATGCCCCCGGGTCTTCTGGATATCCCGGCTTTTACGGAGCTGGGATGAGTGACGTCAACGCAGACGGGCAGCCGCTGACGGAGGAGGAACGGCTGGCCCAGCTGCAGGCCGAGGCGGCACTCGACACTGGCATCGACGGCGTGAGTACGCGGTCTCATCGGGGAGGTCGTGGCATGGGCATGGGTCGCGGACGTGGCGGTGCAGGCGGCCGTGGTGGCACCGGCAGCGGAGGGCCTGGTGAGGAGGGAGGTGGGTTTTACGGTGGTGGTGGCCGTGGGCGTGGCGACGCGTACCGGGCAAACATGATGGAGAACTTCCGCCCTCCACCGAAGGGGTACATCTGCCACAACTGCGGCAAGGGTGGACATCTGATTCAACACTGCCCCTCTGCCAAGGGTGGCAAGGCGCTGAAGATGCTATCGTTCCCCGTAGGCATTCCGGAGAGCATGTTAGAGGAGTGTACGATGGACGACCCCGCACCGAAGTTTATCACGCGTGACCACCGTCTTGTGAAGCGGCGCGTAGACCCGTCGGTGTTCACGGCCATCTCAATCGCCGGCATCACCGGTGCAGGTGGCGCGGAGGGCAAGAAGGACAGCGACGACGATATGCATGAGATCCTGCATGTACCGGGGGAGGGGCGGGAAACGGGTGCGTCTGCCAACACCAGTAACAACGATGCCACAGGAGGCAACGCAATTTCGTGTCTTCTGCCAGCCCCGGTGGATAGCAAATATGTGTGCATTGTGGACAATGTGGTGGCACGCGATGCGATGAAGATGCCATGCTGCGGGCGACTCATGTGTCAAACGTGCTTTACCAAGATGGCAGAGGAGGCATTTGATGAGACCCGTAGTCTCGACGATGTCGATGATGCTGGGGTAGTGTGCCCGAGCTGCGGTGAACCGCTCATTATGGACGAGGTTGTCCCGGCGTCGGAGGAGCGGGAGCAGATCAAGGCGCGCCTCGCGGAACGAAAGCGAGGACGTGAAGCGTGAGGAAGGATGGCGAGGGCTGCTGCTGCTGCTATTGCACGTGCAACACTTCAATTTTATACCATCTTTCCGTTGCTGCATTGCTCGCTCCTTCTCTTCCGCTTTTCGACAGCCACGCTCTTGTGTCATTTACACGTATATATATATATTGCATTTCAGGTATCATTGTGCTGTTGTGTGTGCGCTTTCTTTCTTTCTCGTGTATTAAATAAGAACCACATGAATCTGTAAGTGGGCGCTTTCTTGCTTTGAATTCTCTCTGTAGTTTTAAAGCAGCTCTTTACGTTCAACTCAAACAAACACAAAACACAGTTTCGTATCCCTTTTCCCATCCCACCAAGAGAAAAAGCAGACAGAAGCTTTCTGATAACGGCGGGCCTATACAAGCGACTTTTTTCAGTCGTTGACGTGGAGTACCTTAGTGCTCTGCTCAGCGTCAGCACTTCTTGCCAGTGCTGTTTATTGTGGTCGTCTTCAGATCCTTCATGTGAGGGAGTTTCAGGAAAAGTAGATCTGCACCGTGCTATTCGTACGCGATTTTTGCATGTATCACGTAGTCGGGTGCAAATGCAAGCGTCTTGTGTCCTTCCAGCTTTGATAGGTTCCCCTCCCGTCACCACTTCCCTCGTCACTTCAAACCCACACGAGTGTTCCTTTTTTTTTCTCTCCTGCATTTCTACCTTCTCGTTCTCCCGCCTTCACTCTTCTCCTTCCGCCCTCGCAGAGCAAAGGAGTAATAATAATAACAAAAACAATTGACAACGCCTATCAACTTCACATCGCATCCTTCTTTTCTTTTCCTTTCTTCGGCGACAACAACAACAAAAAAACAACAGCACCTCTACTTCAGGCTTCTAGGAAGCCTGAGGATTGCACGGAGTGCCAGAGACGCACAGCGAGGGGTAAAAACACGCCACCCTCTCGGCGTCGCTCCTGCTGTTACTTTTTTTCTTTTTGAGCTGTAGGATCGAAGAAACCTGCAGCGACTATTTGTTTTCTAGTTCAGCTATAAACACACGTAGGAAACCTCTTGCTCTGATTTTTTTTTTCTGTTTAGCACCCATACCTTAGCGTAGGACTTCCACCACCTTAAATAGCAGCAACTCCACAAAACACACTTACTAGCGAGGAGGATTCAGCGGGCCGTCGTCAAGCCGAAAATCTCACCTTATACTTGTTTTTCCGTCTTCCATACCTGTCTCCCTCTCCATTTTGGGTCTTGTAGCTGCCAGGGATAAAACTACTTCTCTCTGCCTGTCTTTTTTTGTTTGTTGTTGTTGTTGCGCTGCTCTTTTTTTTATCGTTAGTACACACACTCGCCACCTCACACCGCACGACGGCTATGACCAGCGTCTTTACCTTTGGTTCGCACGGTGCGAACTCGATGGCCAAGAAGTACGGTGAGATGGCCGTCAAGTCCTCCAGATGCGGATCGAAGAACTTTGTCTACACAAAGAGCCACGACGACGCGCATGCATTTCCGCGCCACCACCACCGCCAGGGCGACAACCCGGTGCGCCTCTGCTTCACCGTCCAGCGGTGGCGATGGATCTTCCACGACTTCCGCATGTTTGGCCTCTTCGGTGCGCTGCGCAAGCACTACTACATCGGTGAGGCGTGGCGTCGCAAGGATGAGAAGATCTTTGTCGGCAAGGACGAGAATGGCAACAAGTACTGGCAGAGCCGGCGCGCACAGGGCACCTTCCATGTGCGCATGGTGGAGTCACCGGACCCACATTGGTTCCGTGGGCAGTCCCCCCACACGGCGAGTCCAATGTGGTTGAAGTGGATGCAGGGCGGTGCAGCTCACACGCCAGCGCAGATGCGGGCCCGTGGTGAGTGGGGCCACAACTCCCGCCTCGGTATGCCGCTGCCGTTCAACATCAAGTACAACGAGTGGTCGCCGCTGAACGCCGGCGAGATCTACTCACGCGATCCCACCTGGATCTCTGCTCCGGGTCTCATTGTGAACCCGGAGCGACGCGCGCTTGAAGAGGCGGGCTACTCGCGTTGGGTGCGCGAGAAGGGACAGCCCATGTACATGCCGTTCTGCGGTGTGCACGACTACTCGGACGAGCTAGTGGAGGAGTTCTACCGTGGCCAGTGGGCCTTTGCCCGTGAGAGCAAGGGTAACGATCACGATGAATGGAAGCAGTAGTGAGCCTTTAATGCTCGGTGTGCGTGCTGCTTTGTTTTTTTTTCTGCACGGATGTGTTTGAGTACGTGATTCACACTCACACCATGCTTCCCTCTTTTTACGCGGCGTGCAGGCCAGCTTTCGTGTAAGGGACGGAGACCCCCTTTTTTTATTGTTTCGCGGTGCAGGAAAGAATGAATGAAAACAGACTGCTGCCACACGGGGGGCTCATGATTTTTTTTTCCTTTCCGTTCTCTCGATTTCTTTAGAGGGAGCGAGCTGCCGCTGTTGTTTGCTTCTTTCTTACCCAACGCGTCCTTTGGGCTTCTCCATCTTGCTCCTCTTCCCGTATTCCTCGTCGTTATCCCTTTACGTGTGTGAATGAAGTGGCCGTTCTCTCTGTGCCTGTTGGGGTGCGCGTACATGTGAGTGTGTGTGTGTGTGTGTGTGTATTTGTGAGTACGTATGTGGCTGGATCACGCGGACGTGCCGTTCGCGGCGCCTTGTTCTGGATTTTACTTTGCTGTTGAGTACCCGAATGTGTTGAATTGAACCGTGGTGACACCAACTTAGACGGGAACGCTATTTTTGTTTTTCCCACAGAGAAACACTTGGAGCAGCTGGACGGTGGACTCGCGTGTGCTGCAGCGACTGTTGCGTGGTGCCCCAAAGGATGTCGTTTCCCCTCGTTCTCTCGAAGAAAAAAGTGGAAAACGGTTGTTTCCTCTTTGCTGGAGTGGGAAGCTCTTTTCCTCACTCGTCTTCTCTCCCGCTTTACGTTGGTCAACGAAGGGGGTTCTTTGGAGTGCGTGTTTCTCACCGCTGCTTGCTACCGATGTTGGATAGCGCTCGCTTAAAATTTCTCTGTAACACTCTCTCTCCTCTTCCTTCTTTTCTTCTGCTTCCCCTCTCCCCCTTCACTTCCCCTGCCCCCACCCACTCCTTCTCGCTGCTCAACACTGTAAAAGTGTGTGCTGAGGCAAATAGAGTCGTGCGTGTTGCAGACTCACTCTCTTTTTCGTGCTGTTGCGTCCCTCTCGTGCTTGCGACGAAAGTGCGAGCGGGGGGTTATCGATATTGGCAAGGGAAAACGAGCTACACGAATTGACTTCCTTTCGTGTCGTGTCCCTTCTTCCCGGTGGGCTGCATTCATCGACTTTTCTTGACATTCATATCTTCCAATGGAAGACAGCGCTGACGCTGAGGCGCGAGAGGATGTGGCTCGACTCAACCGTGAGCTCCGGCGCAACCTTATCCTTGAAACCGCCCTCATCGCCTTCGCTCTTGGTGGGGCCACTGTCTCAGCATGCATGTTGGTGTGTTACGCCTACGCCGTTCGCAATGACGTGTTGTTGGCCTTTGGTCTGTACGTGTTAACGGTCCACCTCGCCTTTCATCTCTGCGAGTTTATCACGGCGGCGCTGCTGCGGCCGCACGATACCCACCCCGATGCGTTCATGGTGTTCCACTCGCCTGCGTACATGGCAGCGAGCGGGGCGGCGTTGCTCGAGTTCTTCATCGAGGCCTATCTGCTGCCAGAGAACTGGAAGCTGTCCCCTTCTCTGCATCCGATTCTCGGGCTGTTTCTGCGCATCAACCGAGCTGGCACGATTCTGTTTACTGTACTCGTGGTGGTCTTCTACGGTATCCGTGTGGCGGCGATGTTGCAATGCGGGGCGAACTTCTCCCTCATGATCGAACCACAGCGGCGCGGCAGTCACCGCCTTGTCCAGCACGGACTGTACCGTTACCTGCGCCATCCTGCGTACTTTGGGTGGTTCTGGCGGACGTGCTTTGCGCAATTTATACTGGCCAACCCACTCGCAGTGGTAGCGCACACGGCGGTGACGTGGTGTTTCTTCCGCTCCCGCATTCCCTACGAGGAGGCAACGCTCGAGCGACCAGACTACTTTGGAGAAGAGTACAGGGCGTATAAAAAACGAACGTATGTGGGCATACCGTTCTGCTTTCGGCGCGAGTGAGAACGTGACCTTTTTTTTTGGCTCGTCTTCCCTCATGGCACTATCTCCCACCACTACAGTGGCGTGCGTGTGCGTGTGCGTGTGCGTGTGCGTGTGTGTGTGTGTGTGTGTGTCACGTCTGTTTGTTCTCCTTGCTGCAAGAGCCTTGAGAGCACAGATCAGCCTACGTGCTGCATCGCATCCAAAAGGAGACATCAAAAGAGGAAGCGCTTCACGCGATTGAGAAAAGGGAGTGCCGTTGAACTACTGGGCCGTCCCCGTGAATGGGGAGGGAACGGAACCTGGCGAAGTAGTTTGCTGATGAGTTTCGTTCACGACACTGTCTCCCTCCCCCCCCCCTCCGCCGCTTGTCACAAGTTGCGTGAGCACCTTGAATTCGATGCAAAGTGGCGTTTTGTGGTGACTTCTTCAGCGCTGTCATCTTTCATTGAATGGGGCTTTTTTCGTGTGTGTGTGGGGTTTCCTTGGCAAATTATTCCGTGGTTTTCCGAATTGTGTCTCCCGCCTCCTCTCTTTCTCTCTTTTCATCTGCCGGATTACTTCTCCGGGGTTCACTACTGCACTCCTGCGCTCCCCCACGTTTTTTTTCTGCTTTTCAACGTTGTGAGCGAGCCACGACCGCGTTTGCGACGCGTGATTGTCACCGGCACCTTCCTTTTCACTGCACACACACATACGAACAGAGAATTATACGTACAATGTCGCCCATCACCGACTATCTCTTCTCTCTTCACTACTTCCCCATTGGCGCGTCGGTAGTTTTGCCGAGTGTTGCATGGTATTATGGGGCAGGATGGATGACCTGTGCCGCGCTGTGTACCGCCTCACTGAGCGTGTCGGCTATTGCATTCTACGTTGAGCCACTGCTGTGTTTCGGGCCGATGGGTGGCCGCTTCAACGTAGGCCTTCGAGAGCTGCGTGGCAATCTCGGTGCCATGCATCCGCCCGTCTCTGCCTTCTACCCCACCACCGCTGCTGCCGCGCCGCACGGGGTCGAGTACCTACCGTTTAACGATCCTAACTACGCCCGTGGGATCGCGCGGTATATCAGCATGCCCTACTTTCTGCTGATGGATCTTTGCTTTGAGCGGTTGCGCGTTTGCCTCGACGCTCCGGCTGTGCCGCTGTTTCGCGATGACGGCACGCCACGCCCCATCGCCGTCTTCAGCCACGGCCTCGCTGGGTTCCCCCGGCTCTACAGCACACTGTTGATGGATATCGCTGCACGTGGGGTGGTGGTGCTGGCGGTGACACACATGGACGCCAGTGCCGCTTACTGCCGCGACGCCGGCACGGAAATTCACATCCCCCTGAACACGCAGCTCAAGTGGACGGTGAAGGACCGTGAGCCGCAGCTGGACATTCGTGTGCGCGAAACGCGCAGCACCATCGCCCGCATCCGCAGCGGCGAGCTTCTGCGCGCGCTGGGCTATGAGAAGGAGGTGGTGGACAAGTACGTTGCGATGGACCTGCCGATTCACCTCATCGGACACTCGTTCGGCGGCGCGACGGTGCTGACGACGTCGCTGGAGGAGGAGAGGGCGGCGAAGGACAGTAACCGAGCATCGTCGGTAGCCTCGGTCGTCACGTACGACCCGTGGAGTGTGCCGCTGCGGGAAAAGATGTTCTACGCGCGCCTCACCGACACGCAGAACCCGTACCACTTTGCCACCCCTACTTTGCAGTTCTTCTCCGAGGGTTGGTTTCGTGACAAGGCGCACTGCGACTTTTTCGGCGACGTGCATTCCGTGGTGGCGGCGCAGCAACACACGACGGAGGAGGCTGCCGTGATTGATGCGGCGAACCGGAAACTGCAGCACAAAAACATGACGTGGTACACGCGGAAGGATTTACCGGGCACTGGCCACATTACCATAACCGACTCCTCGCTCTTTAGTCCGGTGGTATTCCGAGCTGGTTACATGACGGCACCGCCCCGGGCCACCATCGTGGACTGTGCTCACGACACGGTGCAGTTCATCAATACGCTCTCTGGACCCATTCCACTGGAGAAAGATGTTGCGAATGATCCGGTGCTCGCGGCTGTGTTGCGACACGGCAGTGGCAACGATCGAAGTTAACATGTGCGGGATGTGATTATTCCTGGATGCACACGGGTTTCATTGTGCTGCACAAACCTGTTTTCTCCCCTTTCCTGATTTGTTTGTCGCTTCTTTTCCTGCCCCTGCCCCCTCCACCCCCGTCTTGCAAGAGCACCAAAAACCCCGTAATGCAGTGGCCGGTGGAAAGGGTTCGAGATTACGTTGAGTCTTTTTTGTTGTTCAGCGGGTTGCCCCACCTCAGAAAAAAAAAAACGCGAAGAGCTGTTCGTGCTGCATTTTTTTTTTTTCGACGCATGGGCTTTGATACTCGACATTTGGCACCGGCTGAAGACGACAATGTGTTTGTGAAGGAGAGCGACGATGATTACTTCACTGTTGATTGTCGATGCTCCGACGCTTGTGATGACGTTGTTTAACGATCTTCGCAGATGCAATCGTCTTCGTTGGTTTCCATATTCCGTCTCGTTCCTATTGCCAATGGAAACAAAGCGAGAGAGACGAGCAACAGATAGAATTGCCGTTACCGACTGATTCCGCGGTGATGAACCCACTTTCTTTTTGATGCCTTGAGGCCCCCGCTCTTCGTTTCACAAGTGATTCTCTCTGTTGGTCTGAGTCTGCCAGCTGCCCGATAACGTATCGACTCTTGGGCAGGTGGCCATCTCACTCTTTTCGTAGAACGTGAAAGTGTTTCTTTTTGCAGGAACACCTCCAACAAAACGACAATCAATCAGCGGCGTCCGTTTGTCTGCTCGCTGAATTGCGGGGCTGCCGCTGTGAGTGCATCCGTACCGTTCTCAACTCTCTATCCTCTGTCTACTGCTTTTTTTTTTCTGCTATTGCATGCACTTACACATTGCTACTATTCCCCGTATTGTTATGAGTGTTGGGGACGTACATTCACACAAAGGATCTCGCATCTTTACACTTCAACGTGGTTGTTCACTTGCCTATTGACGTTGGGTCAAATCAACTTATACACTAGTCCTTATATCCTAGGCCCTGTACAGCGCCACACCTTTGCAGTACTGTACATTGTCACCACCATCGCTAACCACCACCACAGCAATGTCGTCGCGTCGCATGCTGCACACGATGATCCGCGTGGGTGACCTGGAGCGGTCCATCAACTTTTACACCCAGCGTTTGGGCATGAAGCTGCTGCGCAAGTGGGACATCCCGGAGGACAAGTACACCCTCGTCTTCCTCGGCTACGACACGGAGAAGAACTCCACGGTGTTGGAGCTGACGTACAACTACGGCGTCACGTCGTACAAGCACGACGAGGCGTACGGCCACATTGCCATCGGCGTCGAGGACGTGAAGGCCCTCGTGGCGGACATGCGCAAGCACGACGTCCCGATCGACTACGAAGATGATGATGGCTTCATGGCCTTTGTGGTGGACCCGGACGGCTACTACATTGAGCTGCTGAACACAGACAAGATGATCTCAAAGGCGGAGGTGATGATGAAGGAGCAAGGGACAGCGTAGGCGTACACCTTTCAGGTTTTTTTTTCTTGCTCTTCTTTATTGTTACTGTTATTGTTGATATTATTAGCTGCGGGTTGGATTTCTCTTGTACTTTCTCTTCTTCCGTGACCGTCTGATGCACGTACAAGAGTCGCAAGTCGAAGAGAGGGACACGGGTGGGGACACTTCTCAGCACCCTCTCGTATTTATATTTCAAGAATTCAGAATGAAGCGGCACACGCATAGACACGTACCACTGAAGACCCTAACCACAGCGTACGTGGTGTCGAGTGCACGCACCTACGAAGTGCCTTGCGATACTGATGCTCTCTTCTCTTTTTCAATGGTACACCTTTCTACTTTTCACTCCCTTTGTTTTACTTTATCGCTCAGTCTTTTCTGTCTTTGCCAGGACGACGTTTTCTTCTCGGACAACTACCGTCAAAACACAACGCTGTCGTTGTTGTGGGCGAGGGGCAAGAGTGCGCGCAGCAGCACGGTGGCTTTCCGCCACTGTTTCCACCTCATTCACGCCGGCCCCTTCCTTCCTCTTCACTCATACACCTATATTATATATGTATATGTGTGTATTTGCTTGTCTATAACGAGATAAAGGAGAGGAGACTTCTATCGTTTCCTTTGCTTTCTTGTGCTGTTTCTGTTATTAATGTTGGGTTCGCAGTCGTGGTACACGGCGCTCGCCGTGCCGACTATCATCGTAGGCGGCTTCGTCGCCACCCGCAAGCGTCTCGCGTACCAGTGGCGAGAGGAGTTGATGGATCCGGAGGGAACGACGTACCCAACCGTGACCGATGCCGACATGGAGTTTCTTCGCCGCGTTGCTCCAGCGGCGGCAGTGGCAGCGGCGGAGACGTTCTCAGCATCGCAAAAGGCGATGTCGTCAGTACCCCCTTCGACCTCCACCACTTCCTCCTCCTCGCCGTCCGCGGAGGAGGCGTTTGGCGTACGGCTCACCAAGTGCGATAACATCGGCTTAAACGTGCGCAGTGGCATCCTCCCTCCTGAGGTGCGCAACGTGCTGTTAAATGAGGTGCAGCGCTGGTCGCAGGCATTTGGGAACTCACTCGACCAACGGAAGGTTGTGGCGATTGAGCGACACCTGCAAGCGGCGATGGCGAGCGACGCCGCGCTGCCCGGTGACGACGCTGCTTCGTCGTCAAATACCGCAATGCCGAACTCGGCAGTGCACACAGCGCGGGGGAAGGCGAAGCAGTGGCTGAGTTTCAGTTTCCTCCATGACATCCGTGTGATTGCTGACCACGCTGAGGACATTCAGGCCATGAAGGCACCGTGGGGCTGCGGAGACCGCATACGACTCGAGCAGATGCCGGCCTCACTGCGGTATCTCGTCCACCACACACAGCATGCCTTTGAAGGGATGGGGCGACTGCGACACGTGTACATCGAGTACTCCCCCAGTGGCGAGTTCTACCGTGCCCCACGCCCGCCAAAGATGTACGATGGACACGACTACGTCGTCATCCCTCTGCGGCGTGACGACCAGGATACGGTGGTCACGATGAGCCCCGTCCTGCGGTCTCGTGTGAGTGATCTGCGCGAGGTGGCACTGAACTCGTGGACGACTCGCGACGTCGACGCCCTTGTTCCAGCAGGGTGCATGCTGCGCGTGTACGGAACGGCGCGATATGAGTGGGGCTGGGGTATGCGGCCAGGACCTGTCTGGTTTGGCAGTCGTTTGAACCCTGTGCCTCTTAATAGTTCTGCGAGGGAGCTGATAGGCAGCACGCACTCGCACCTCAAACGCTGGGGCTGGCGGCGACTTGCGCGGCCCATCACCTCGCTGTGGAATAGGAACAGTGGGGTCAGCACCAGTGACAACAACAACGGCGGCCGCGTCTCAGTGCCCATGTCGACTGCACCGCGTGACGCGGCGCTGATCGTGCTGCATTACGAAGGACCCCGGGCGAGCAAAAAGCAACGCTCCTTGCTGCTGCAGCCGGAGATGTGGATCTTTGGTCGTCCACCCTCAGTGGAGACGTTTGAAACGTGGTACGAGGATCGTCCCTCCGCGGATTCCGTGAGAGAGGAAGGCGTTCTACGCTTTATGATACGCAACTACTTCGACATGCTGACGGTGAGCTAATGTCCTTTTCTCTTTACGTGTTTGTGTGTGTGTGTGTGGCATGTCGTGGTAGGGCATCGTTGAAGGACTTTTCCATGGTGGCGGTGTTTTCTTGTTCACATTACTGTCTTGTTTTTTGAGCGCCAACAAAAGGCGAGAGGAGACAAAAATGGATTTTGAAATGGCCCCGGAGTAAAACGGCTCTGTTGGCGCTGGTGATCCTGAATAGAGACCCCTATATGGATATATCAACATACATACCGGCGAACAAAGACAGAAAAGAAAAATGAATTAGGCAAAAGTGAATTGCGGGTTATTACGGGTCAAACAACTCGAGCAGTCCTCTTTGTCCGATGGATGGGCGTCGCACAGTGTATTGCGCGAAATGTATGCTCTCTGCGATGTTCCTCTATTCTACACTTCCGTCCGCCTTCATGCGCTGTTCTCTTTTTTTTTTTTTGCTCGCCTTGCTCGTTGGTGCTACTCCCAACCTGCGCTCGGTCAGTCAGAGAGCTGTGTATGTGGTATGCGTAGCGTTGGTTGCCTCTCTAGACTCCTGTGCTCGTGCTGTGCTTGACACTCCTTTTTTTTTCTTTATTTCTTTTCTGTGCCTTCCGCGTAGTGCGACAGTGATGTTTGCGTGGTCGAGGCGGTTTTTGCAGAGAACGTCGGGTGCCGCTGTGGGCAGCACCTTGGAAAGCTTGTTCGATACAGCAAAGCACACTTCATCGTCCTCTACAACACTGTTGACTGAGGAACTCAGTGGTCTCTCCTCCTCGACGTCGCTCGCCGCCTCGGCTATAACATCAGCAACATCAGCAACATCAACAATACCAGCTCCCGCTTCGTCTCTTGTCGAGGTGCGTGCGGCCATTCTCAAGTACCCGTATCAAGTTATTAGCAGCACCTCAGAATTGCGTGAGGCCGCAGATGTGCTACGTCACAGTCGCCAAATCTCGCTCGATGTGGAAGCATTTTGCACACCGGAGTCGGTCAAGACGCCGCAGCTCGGACAGGTATCACTCGTGCAGACCTGCAGCGATACGGCGCCTGTGGTGTTCTTGTTTGACATCCTTGCCCTGTCCGTTCAGACCTTCACGGCGGCCCTTCGGCCAATTTTGTGCGATAGCGAGATTCGCAAGCTTTCCTTCGATTGTCGACGCGACATCGAGGCGCTGAGCACGCAGATGGACCTCGTGCCAACACGCGTGCTGGACCTGCAGCTCTTCTACACAGCCGTGCAGTGGAAGCTGCGCAGTGTTAATCGCCGCTCTGGCATGACGTACGTGCTAAAGAATGTCGCCGGCGTCGACCGGCAGGAGGGTGACTCGGCGGTGCAGACAGCCATGTCGGTGGGCGACAGACCGGTGTGGGACACCCGACCGCTGCCGAGTCACTTCCTCGAGTATGCTGCCGACGACGTCCGCCACATTCACCTCCTCTCGACCTATTTTCCAACGTTGACGCAGCAGGTGCCGATGGAGGCTGTGGAACGTCTGACGACGCAGTATGTCCAGCACTACGGTGTCGGCCGACCGGTGACGGTGGAGGCCGACGTGCAGCCAGCGCAGGTGAATACGGCGTGGCTCGAGCGGTTCATCGGCCCTGGTGGTGTGTGCAGCTTCTGTGGCAGTAAAGGGCACATCGAGGCGGAGTGCTTCCGCAAACTGAACAACGGGGTGCGGTGCACCTACTGCGGGGCGGTTGGCCACACCTCACGGAATTGCTTTCAGAAGCACCCCGAGCTGTTGAAGTGTGAACGGTGCGGGCAGCTTGGACACAACGCCGCGAACTGCTTCAAGACCAACCCGTGCAAGTACTGCGGCGGTAACCACCGCAGCGAAAACTGCCATCATCGCACTGATGCCGCCCGACTTCTGACGCTAAAGGAGGTGAAAAGCAGGAGGAGAATAGGTTAAAAAGCGAGGGAACGTTTTCTTGTTTTTCTTGGTGTGGTGTTTTCTGGTTGTTAACAGAAGGCAGCGACCAGGTGTGTATGTGTGTGTATGTGTGTTTAGCCCAAAAGAGGGTGTGAGCAGCTGAAGGGGATAAGGAGATGTGTGCTGTGGCCTTGCACTGTTGTTATCTTCCCCAGGATGTATCCGATGTAATGCAGTGGCTGATAGTGGTTTATGGTGGGTTCTTTGGCGGTTATTTTAGTTCTTCACATACATTTCTGTTTTTTGGGGTTCGTTGTCTCGTCTCTCTCTATATATATGTGTGTGTGCTGCATAATTGCTCTGTTTTCGTTTTGTGTGTGGAGGCGAGATTGCTCTCTATTTTCATTATCATTATTATTATTTTCGCTTCGTGCGACGAGTGCCTTACGTTTCCTCTTGGTCCTTTGTTTTCCTAGTTTGTGGATCTGTACACATACTTCCTGAACGGACAGAATTCCAGACACTACTGTCCAGCGGTGGTTCCGTCTCCCCTCCAGTGAAGTTGCACCGCAAGCGCAGTTATCTTCCGTAGCGCGAATCCCTCACTTGATTACGGACGTCGGTGGATGCCGTGTTGTGCTATATGGAAGACCGCTGCGCACCTGCCGAAATTAAAAAGAAAAAAGCAAAGCCGCGCACCATTCAGTAGGTTCGCTACGTGTTTGCTGTAGGCTTGCCAAGAAGAAACAAAAAAGGCGAAAGCAAGATGAGAAATGCACGGCTGACCTTTTTTTTTGTTGTGTCCCTCTGTTTCTCTGCAAGATACGAGGGAGAGAGAAGCGTGCCTGCGACTTTGGTGCTGCACCGATGCTCTCCGAGGACGCCTCCTTTCTCGCTACGTCAGCGTCTACTCTTCACTTCTCTCCTTTTCTCCCTTTGTTGCCTCTCCTTTTTGTGTCATTTTGATGTCTTGCCGATCGTTACGGCCTATTCAATTCCTCTCTCTTTCTCTGCGCCTTCGTGCCCTCCACCTTGCATCTTAAAATGCCAAAGTAACTAAAGAAGGATTCACACGTCACCCAAGACGCACTTAAGAGCGACGAGAAGGAAAAGCGAAGAGAAAAGGGGAAAAGGGAAGACAGAAGTAGCGGTTTAGCTTTCATTGGACAGCCGTTGGTGGTCAATAACGACTGTTATTATTCATCTTCAAATTCCCCGCCTTACGTTCTTTCACAGTTTTTTTTTAATTACTTTTCGTTTGTACTAAAAAAAAAGACAGATTTCGCTCCTGATTTTTTCCCTTTTGCTGTTGTCTTTTGGCCCTTTTAAAAGTCAAGGAGCACATCTTCTCTACTTCTCACAGATCATCCCTCTTTTTTTTTCGTCTTCTAAGCATTAACTATTAACGCGCTGCAAGGTCTGCGCTGCTGTTCTCCGTTAAGTGAAGCTACGGAAGGCCAAGGGCTTTTGTCAAGAAATTACGTGCACGGTCAAACATACGCTCGCTAGTGGACACATCTCAAGCGGCAGTGTGTGCGTGTATCAAGTGACTGGTGTGCCTTTTGGGATTCTCGTGTTGATCTTGCCTCCTCCCTCTTGAAGTACATACAACAACTTTTTTAAAGAATATATATCATTTGTTAAGAACGTGGTGACTTTTTTTCCTTCATAGACGTATTACACACAGACAAACACATACAACGGACCTGCGCCAATCACTGAGTTGACGAGTATCTCTGGTTTCTCACCGTTTTTTTTTTTTGCTGTTTGCGTGTAGTGCCCGAGCAGTGGCGTTTTTTTTTTTTATCCGCTTCGTGCAGCACTGCTTTCTTTTGTGGTTGGTGGCTCGTTGCTCACAATGTTCCGCTACATTTACGTGTCGGCGGCACGGCGGGGGGCTTTGCTCACCGGCACCACCGCCGCTGTCGGTGCCTCTGCCTCTAGCGTGTTTGCGAGCCCCATTACCACAGCCCCTCTACGGTTCTACTCTAGTGGTGGTAACAAGGACTACTACAAGATCCTCGGCGTCGACAAGGCGGCAGACCTGAAGGCGATCAAAAAGGCGTACCGCAAGCGTGCGCTCGAGACGCATCCAGACCAGGGCGGCAACAAGGAGGAGTTTGCAGAGGTAGCCGAGGCTTACGAGGTGCTGAGCAACCCAGATAAGAAGAAGGTGTATGATCAGTACGGCTCTGAGGCGGCGACCAATCCGAACATGGGTGGCCCGGGTGGTTTTGGCGGCATGGGTGGACGCTCTGCGGAGGACATCTTTGCTGAGTTTTTCCGTGGTGGCATGGGTGGCTTCGGCGACATGTTTGGCGGCGGGGCCGGCGGTCGCCAGGCCTCGCCGACGCTGCAGCCGCTGGAGGTGCGTACCCGGCTTACGCTGGAGGACGTCTACAAGGGTGTGACCAAGACAATTCGGGTGAACCGGCCGCAGGTGTGCGCCGAGTGCACCGGCTTCGGAACAAAGAGCAAAACAGAGAAGCCTAAGTGCACGCAGTGCGGTGGGTCTGGCAGTGTGGTGCAGCAGCACCGCATGGGTCCGGGAATGGTGCAGCAGACCATTTCAGAGTGCCCGCGCTGCCGTGGAACCGGCACGATGGCGAAGCCCGAGGATCAGTGCCACAAGTGCCATGGCAAGGGCTACCGCGCGGTGTCGCAGGACGTGACGATTGAGATCCCTGCTGGTGTTCCGTCTAATGTAACGCTGGTCGTGCGTGGTGAGGGCGGGACGATCCCTGGGTGTCCGCCGGCGGACATGCACTTGCACGTGGAGGTGAGCCCCCATCGCGTCTTCCAGCGCCGCGGCAGCGACTTAATCATAGACAAGGATGTCACCCTGCAGGAGGCGCTGCTCGGCTTGCACATGCCGCTAACGATGCTGGACGGCCGCACCGTTAACGTCGAGACCACCGCGGACCAGATTCTAAAGCCGGAGGGCGTCATCAAGGTGAGTGGCGAGGGCATGCCCAGCACGACAGGCGAGCGTGGTGACGTGTACATCTTCACCCACCTGAAGTTGCCGAACAAGCTGAGCAGCGAGCAGAAGGAACTCATTGGGAGGGCGTTTGGGATGCCGAGAAAGGGCGAGAGCGCCTCGATAGGGAATACGGTGAAGGCGCGCGTGATGCGCGAGACTCGTGAGCAGCTGGAGGAGCAGAAGCGTGGCGTGTGGGCCTCACAGGAAGGCGGCGGCTTCAGCGGTGGTAGTGGCGGTAGCTCCCGCCGTGCTGGCGGAATGCCGGGCGGCGCACAGCACGCAGAGTGTGCGACTCAGTAAAGCAGGTGAGACATAATAACGGTGTAGGCGTTGAGGAACGCGTGAAAACAGCAAAAAGGAAGAAAGGCCAGCAAACACAAGTAAACAAGAGTTGTAGTGTAGGAGGGAACAACAGAGAAGAGGACACGCGTGTTCTGCCTTTTTCTTTTCGTTTATTCGTGTGTGTGTGTGTGTGTTAGCGTGCCTAGAGAAACAAGAAAGCGTTTAAGGAGAGAAGGGGGAAAGTGGGCTGTCGCTGAGAAGGACGCTGCACACATCAACTTTTTTTTTTACTGCTGCACTGTGTGTGTGTCCCTTTCTCACACCGCGACAACTTAGTTTTCATCTTTGCCTGTTCGTGTCTCCGTGATGACGAGGGTTACGCTGGATACGTGGGACAGCCGCGTGTGCCTGTCGCTCAATACACACTCGTGGTGATGCGTGTCTTCTTTACGTCTCTTTCCTGTTGGTTCCTTTGTTACCTTGGTGGTGTTTTTGTCTCTTCGTCTGTTTTTTATTGTACCAAGTCATCGGTGCTGCGCTGGTCTGCGCTGCTTGTGATTTCCTTTGTCCTCCCTTCACTTTGACACCTAATGTTGGTCTTTCTCTGTTGCTCCGTTGAGGGCTCTTTTGTTGGAGCGTGTGCGGTGTTTGCATGTTTGTTTTGTGCTTTCATTTGGGTAGCCAGCTGCACTTCCTCCCTCTTTTTTTTACTCTATTTGCATAGTTGAAGGTGTACTTTACTTTTATGATGATTGGATTTCGTGCACTTCTTTTTTTTGCGGGAGCTCTTTATATCGTTCACGAATCGGATTCGTAACGAAGCGGCAGACACACAACACACTCAACACACGTACATATACAGAGGTACACGGTTGAACAGTGAATCGTGACTACCGTTGTTGGATATGATGGCTTCGGGGTTGGTGTTGCACCGCAAGTAAGTAAAGGCGGCGCGGCGTGTTATGGGTGACAACAAAAAAGCTTTAGTCTGACTAGACTGGCGAGCAAGACCAGTATATTTGCGCATTATAAGTGATGTGTGCCTTCTTAATGCTAGCCAACAAGGAAACCGCTGCGGGGAACAGTACTGTGCATGGCTTTCCGTCTCCCTTTCTCTCCCATATTCATCCTCTACTTCTGTTCGTTTTTTTTTTTCCTGTCTCCCGCTCTGCACTATCTACATGCTTCTTTTGTTCTCCTTTTTTTAAATGTCGGTGTTGCGCCGTTCCAATTCCCTCCCTCTTCTTCTCACGGCTCGACACACACCCACGTACCATCACAAAAAGCTTAAAGGCGGTCCGGTCCGCTACGTCCTCCCTAGAAGCTGATCTCCCGTCGTTCAGCATGGTGGAGCCTTCATATGTAAGTGTTCTGCGTGCGTTATGCCGTAGCATTACCCACAACGAAGCGATTCGCGTCAAAGGTAAGCAGGAGGGCTATCGATGCAAGGCCACGTACTCGTTGCTGCCCAAGCTACAGGTATCCCCACTGAGCATGGACCGCGTCAACGAGATCGCAGCAGCCGTTAACGACTTTTGCATGACTCAGTCGAAAATCGTTTCCGTGGCACCGGATTTCTTTTATGAGGTGTGCGTCAAGGTCAGCCGCGATGGTCGCTACATGGTGAAGTTGTCGTTGCTCAACCAACAGCTTCACCATTGTCACCCCACCAGCACTTCACCAGCGATGTTGCAGGAGGCCACCCATCTTGACGTAGATGTTGTCGCTTCTGTTCTTGCAGTCCCGGCTGTGCCCGCACGCCGCAGCGAAAACGGTGTGGAAACGCTGTTTGACGTCTGGCTGCGGTGCTCCGAGCCGCACGCGCTGGAGGACTACCTGCGAGCGAAAAACCCAAATCTTGTCGCGCTGGTGGCCCACGTTCGCATGCCGCTTCTGCAGCAGCCGGGCAATGTGGTCGACCCCAAGGATGTGCTGCATTGCAAACCGGACAAAACCAGCGCTTATGTGCCCCTCACGCGCGACGGAGCCGCTGCGATGGTCGAGTACACGCCCAACGGACACACGTTTTGGCTCTCCCCCGATTCCTTCTGTGAGGTGAACCACGCGATGGAAATGGCCATCTATGAAGCCATCGTCGAGTTTCTTCGGCTTTCCCCTTCACGTGGGAGTCACGGTGGAGGGATGTGTGGTGCGCTGGGAGGTGATGTCCCGGCGGTGTTCTCGGGCGAAGCCCCTATGTGTCCATCGACTCCTACCGAAGAGACGGTACCAGACGGTATCCTTAAAGACGTGAAAGTGTCTTCTACTCTGCACCCAAAAGTATGGGCGACGCCATCTGTGCATATGCCGTCGCCCTCCTCGTCGTCGCGCCGCCGTGTGTTCATCTGTGGACGGGACGTGAACAGCGTGGTGCGCACCTTTGAAGAGTACTACAGCGCTACCACTGTCGTCACGACGTGCCCGTGCGTGTATGCCGACACGGCAATGAACGAAATTGTGGACTGCATCTACTGCGGCAAGGATCAGATTGCAGATCCTTTGCGTCGCTTTGCCTCTTTGGCCTCCCCCTCCTCCTCCTTCTTGGCGGGTGATGCGTGTGCAGAAGAGTGCGGGTGCAGTCCAGCACAAGACCTTGATGTAGCTCCACCCAGCACGTCGACGTCGCCGTCCGCGGAGGCTCACTGCCTGATCACCGCAGGGCGGCACGGTTTACACCCGAAGACGACCATCGCTCTCGCGGAGCTCGGCGCTGCTGGCCAGCTGTCCGATCTCGTCTACGTCAGCTGCAACGTCGAGTCGCTCACGCGGGATGTTCACGTGCTGAAGGAGGCGTGGTACATAGCACACGCCCGCACCTTCGACTTTTTCCCAGGCACCGAATACGTCATGACAGTGCTGCATCTTCGCCCTTTGTCATCTTGTGTGGCAGACGGCGGTCCGGGAGGGGGAGACTTGTTGGTGCTGCCTGTCGGCTCGCCAGGTACCGGGAAGTCGACGAGCGGTCGTGCACTCGAAGCTTTCTTCAACGCTGCGTGCGGCCGAGGACGTGAGGGGGAGACAAGCCATCCATTTTCTAATGCGTGTGCACGCCCACTACAGTGTCTGCACAAAAAACGGAAGACGAAGCACGACAGCTCTGTCGACTTCCCCTCCTGCTTTGTGCCCCGTACCTTTATCACGCTACCGCCGTCAGCCTTGACTTTCCGCCACGTCGAGCGCGACCGGATCTTTCACGAGCACAAAGCCTGTTCCAGTTTGAAGGCCGCAAAGCAGAAAACGCACGAAGCAATGGTAAACGCTCTTGGTGCCTGGGAAAGCAGCAGCAGTGCGCCCACCGGCAGCGCTCCCGCATTTTCCTCATCCTTCCCGCTCCACCAGCGTCGTGTATTATACCTCGACTCCACCAACGGCTCTGACGAGGCAAGACAAATCTATCAGTCGTTATGGTGCGCATCCAGCCACCTTGGTCGTTCCGCTGGTAGCTGCCGCAGGGACGGTGTTGGCGGTGACAACTGGGGCTCGGCGGACCTGCCTTTGCCAGCGTCTTGTGTGGTGCTGTTCTTTGACGCTCCAGGGGATACCGCAGAACTGCTTCGTCGTGTGCGGCAACGTGGCGTGCATCCGAGTTTCCCGTCCTCCGCCGAGGAACAGCAACGCAAGCTGTTCGTGATAGCAGAGGTCCTTGACGGCAGCGGTCCCGAGGGCAAGGGCTGCGACACCGCCGACGGCCTGCAAGTCAGGAATGCAGAGAATTCGTGTTGCACCACTCCGACGTTTGAAATTCGCGCGAGCGCGAAGGACGATGCGGCTGCGGAAACGGTACAAGAAGTTGTGCTAACCGTGTGTCTGCACCTTCTTTTTTCACGCCACCTCGCCTCATTACTGCGCGAAGATGCGTTGGAGCTGCTGCGGGAGAATCCATGACGGAATCCCGTGCTGTTGACACGGTCAACTCTCCTTAAAAATAATAATAATAATAAACACACAAAAAGAGAGGTCTCCTTGTAATAGCAAGTTGGTATTTAAGACAGCACTTCCCCCATTCACACGCGGGCACACTGCAACTGCTCGTCTCAGGAACGCAAAAATGATAGAAAGGAGTAGGGGCAGTGCCGGATAAAAGAAACAGCTCTCCCTAGCATTTGTTATTAAAGGGTTAGAGAGCGCATATGCAACTCCCGATGATTCCCACCCCCCTCTCGTACGCGTTTATTTCTTCTTCCATCGTGGCGGCAACATTGCTGCTGTAGAGTCCTGTGCAACGGAACAAGAAGAGCCGTCCGCCTCCACCAAAAAGTCATTTCAAGAAAGCAGGGAAAACAAACAAAATACAACACAAAACGTGTTTCAGTGTTTGGCCATGTTTCGTCGCAGCGGAATTGTCGCTGGGTTTCTTCCGCAGATCAAGCTGGGTTCCAACAAGACAGACTTCTTCACCTCCCTCTGGAATAAGCCACAGACACGGGATGAACAGGTGAAGGAGTACGTGCCGGAGGTGCTAGAGGAGAGCCTGGAGGAGCAACGCGCGGTGCTCGAGGAGAGCACCTCTCGTGATGTGATCGTGGAGCTCGGCAACAAGATTCTGCAAGAGATGGATAACAAGAGCCCCACACCAAGCATTGCTCCACACTTAGCGAAGCTGCTAGAGGAATACGGTGCCAAGGACGTCATTTCGCAGCGTCCCTTGAGCTACCTGCTCTACCCCAACTCCTCTGCCATGGCTGCTGGTGAGCAGGCGCATGAGTTGGTCTCCGGCTTCCCAGACAATTTTCGTGCGATGATCGAAGAAGTAGAGCGCAATGGCTGTTCCGTGAAGCAGCAACGACAAGAACAAGCGCCCGGCATCTCTTATGAAGCATCTGCTGGCATCGCAGCCAGCGATGGCGCAGCCCTCAACCACGAAGGCGAAGGAGCGGCGGCGTCTGCTGCTGCCAACACGGAAGGCGAAGATAACAATAACGTGGACAGGGCGAACGCTGCGCGCCCCAAGACCGGCGACGTCATCATGACCGCCAAGGAGGAGTACGAGCCGGTGGATATTACGATGTTTGTGAAGGTGGCGGCAGGGATGGCGATGGCGAACCTGCACTGCAACGACCTCCGCAACGCCGTCCGCTGCGTCGACGCCGGCATCGCGCACGCAAAGGAGGCGTCACGCCTTGGCGGTCTACATGCATTGAAGGCTGGTCTGCTGGTGCATCAGAAGAAGTTCGACGAGGCCTTGGAAAGTGCGAGACTGGCGATCAACGAGTCGGGAAACGTGCAGGGATATCTGCACGGCGCTTACGCGCTGCGTCGGCTGAATCGTCCAGAGGATGCGATTGAGCTGTTGGAGCAGGGCAAGGAAGACCACCCGATGAACACGCAGTTCGACCAGCAGATTAGTCTCCTGAAGAAGGAGCTGAAGCCCGCCCTTCCCGCGTCTTCCTCTTCCTCCGCAGCTGAGGAGACTGTTAGTAAGGACGCGCTCACAGAGTGATGGATTATCTTACCAAGATGATGTTGCATTGCCGTCTGCTTGTAATTAAGGTGAGAGGAATGAATAGAGGAATGCGAAGGGTAAGAGGTTGTACTCTGATGTGGTGCTTTATATCACTTCCTTCGCCCCCTACTTGTCGCTGCACGTGCTTTAAAGCTACAGTTTCGCTGCTGTTTTTCTGCGATGCTGCATCATAAATTCCTGTTGATTGTTGTTCACACAGCGTTGCGCTCATTACCGAAAGAGAACACAAAGAAAAAAATTCAGAATAGCTCTGAGAAACCTAAGCGAATAGCAAGAAAAAAAAACGCGTTCTTTGAGTGTCTTGTAGTTTTCGGGCAGGGAGCAGAAGAGAGATTGAGGAGAGGATGAAGGAATGGATACCAACAGAAACGCGATTGGAGTTGCGTCTCAGTATTTTTTTTTTTGATTTTTGTTCGGTCCTCTTTCACCATTCCCCTGCAGGCGCAAGTCATTAGGAAGCACCCCCCCCCCCCGCAAAACAAGACGCAACGCACTTCGCTGTTGGAGAAATAGGTGTGCGTGACGCACGCGATGACGCACCCTCATCACGGTAGCCTACAGCTCACTCCTGTCTATTCCTCCTCCTCAACTTTTATTTTTCTTCGGCACGTTGTCTGCTGTCGAATATTTGACTCGAAAGCTGAGTACTAACAGCTGCGCTGTTTTTCTTTTGTTGTTGTTTCGTTTTGGCCGCTGTGAAATCGTTGCCTTGTCGCAGTCGTCACAAGCATCTTCATCTGGTGCTTCATTACATCCCGTTTTTTTCCTCTGTAATTGTCTCAGTGTAGCAGCCGTGAGTAGCAGGAAACACATTTATCGTTGCGCTTTTCCTGCACCTCACACAACAGGCTCTTGCTGTTGTGGGTTTTGTTGTGCTACGACACTAGCTGACTGCCCCTTCCTCCCTCTCTTTCACTCGCTTTTTTTTGTCGTTGATTCCCTTTGCAGAGCTGTCTTTACTTCTGTAGCTGTAATCCTCTTTTTTATGTGTGTATTCCAGGTGCGTTGTGTCCCACAACCCTCCCCCCCTTCTTCCCCCGCCCTCCCTCCTCAGCCTTTTTGTGCTGCTCGCAAAAGGTGCACGCTTTACGTGCGTGAGGCTTCTGCTGTGGGGACACTTCACATTGCTTCCCGAGTGCTCTCCGCCTCTCCTCTCCCCCTTTTTTCTTTTGTTTTGGAAGGTGACAATTGCTTCCCACGGCCGTGATAAGTGCACGCCCGTCAAAACCCTTTAAAAGGGAGGAAGTCTGAGGAAAAGAGCGAACACGACGGAGGCTTGTTTTAACGGTCGTGTCATCAGAGTATTTGCATGTTGTGGCATCTCCCTGAGGTCTATTCGTTTTTTTTTTCTCTGCTTAGAAGTGCGAATTGTCTTCGTTGCTTTGCGTGGTACGCTGCTTGCTAGATAAGAAGATTAGAAGCAAGCAAACAAAGAGAAAGGGGGAAAAAGAAAGAATGGAGGACGTAGACGTTAGGGCCGGCTTTAGCGAGCTGAAGGCATCCTTTGTGGGCTACCGCAAGAAGGAGACCATCTTCACCTCGAAGCAGCAGATCTTCTACAATAAAGGCAACGAACACAGCTGCATTAACTGCTTTCTGGTGATGCGTCTGGACACAAACGTGAGGGGTGGTGAGGTGGTGAAGATTCTGTGGTCGTACCCCTACACCCCAGCAACGGTTCTGACGCGGTATCCAAACCTGGGCAAGTTTGCCATGGCGAACGCGGGAACATCCTCCACGGTGGAGCAACTCAGCTACACGTTTGTGCTGACGGATAGCAAAGGTGTGCGTGAGTACGGCCACACGACGGCCTTTGTGAACGGCGAAGCCGTTGTCGTAATCTCGCCCTATCCGTGGTGCAACTTCTTCTACCGCATTGCGTATCTCTTTAGCGCCAACGGCGAAGAAGGTGGCCACACGATGATCAAGGCGTTGTGCAAGTGCTCCACCCCACCATCGGGCGGCATGTTTAACACGCCATTGGATCTCGGCATGACCTTCAACCGCCCCTACGATCGACTCTGCTCCTTCATCGACACCGCCCCGCTGGACATGCTCGTTATCTTTCCCAAGATCGACGACCTGTTCTCTATCCTGACCGATCTGCTGCTAGAAAAGCACGTCATCATTGTCGGGCCCAACTTCTCCATCGTGTCGAACGTTGTCATGTCCCTACAGGCACTCATCGCACCGTTTGACTGGATGCACATCTTAATTCCGATCCTGCCAACGAGTCTCTTGGATGTGCTGGCGGCGCCTCCACCCTATCTGGTAGGCATCTTGTCCGCGCAGCTGCCGCACGTACGCCGCATTCCAATCGACTCGGCCGTCGCGGTACACCTTGGCGCTGATGGTGTGTGTGAGCGGGTGGATTATGTAAACGAAACACAGGACCACCTGCCGCACTCGGGTGTGCTGAGTGCGCTGCGCACCGGACTGACCATCTTGAAGATGCGTCACCCAAAGGATCAGACAGTGCGCGACCTCTGTAGTCTCTTTCTCACGTACTACGCGTCCCTGTTCGGTGAGGTGGTGCTAAAGGGCGGTCGCGTTTTTGTGTCCAGTGCGAAGATGTCCGATCGAAGTCGCGTGTTCTTCGAGAAGCTGCTGTGCACACAGAGCTTCTGCATTTTAAGTGAGGAGGTGAAGAAAGCACTGGATTCGGAGAACTCGACGGATTGGATGGACAACGAGTTTATTGTGGCAGTGGTTCGCGCGCATCCGGACATCTTCGCCGCCCACCACGCTGCCCTCGTGGAGGAGGAAAAGAACGGTGGGGGCTTTGTGACCAAGTACGGTGACTGCTTTGGTAGCAAGGAGAACTTCAACGGTTTTACGGCGGTGGTGCACGGCTTTGGCGGACACCAGCTCGGTGTGGGGCGGCTGCTGCTGCGTTGCCTGTGCTCAAACTGGTGCGGCACCGACGTGTCAGACGACTCAGACGACGCCCTCTACTCGGGGCGTCGTATGGGACAGGCCATATTGCAAAAGCGTTTCCGCTCCGCCTCTGGCGGAGCACCGGTGATTGAGGAGATGACAGAGCCCACGCCAGCAGTGAGTGGGCCAGCGGAGGGCGGCGCGCGTGAGTTTGAAGTGGCCGTCTCCAACGGCAACGAGCCTTCGTCGATGCCGACATGCTACTCCAGTCTTCGACTGGTGGGCGAGGACGGGCCGCAGAAGAGCAACACTTCCAAAAAGCAATAATGGTGTCTTCTTTTGTGTGTGTGTGTGTGTGTGTGTGTCGGAGTTCTTTTGCTTTACTTTTCTTTCTGGCTTGAGAACAGAACGAGGGAGAAAGGTGCACCGGCGACGATTGTGTTGGCGCCCGTCGGGATGTTGAAAAGAAAAACAAAGCAAGATGTGTGTTAACCCCTTAAGGTTGCGTTTGCGTAGGCGTGTCTGCAGGCGGTGTAATCTCAATGGAGTGTGTGACGGCCGTTGCAGTTGCTCCTCCTCATGGTGTTTCCCTGCGTTCTCTCTCCCTCCCCCTTTTCACTCTCTCCTCTGTCAAGCTGGTTGTTTTCGCACTTGAACCTCCTTTTCGGCTGCGCCCCTCCTCATCGTTGCAGCTTTTTGAACATGATTTACTCTTGTTCATTTTTGCCTCTCTTTGCTTTCTTACGCTTTCTGTACATTCATGCACCTTTTTGTTTTGTTGTGGATTTTTTTTTCTTGTTTGTCTGTTTCAACAGCTCTTCCACTTTTTCCGGTTTTTCTACTTGTGCTGTCTTTTCTTCGATGTCCCGCTGTGTGTGTGCCTGATCGTGTTTGTACTCTCTATCAACTCCACCGTTTTTCTTTTGCCCTGCTTCTTCTATCAATATCGACATCCAAAGGGCCTTTTTTTATTGTTGCTGCACGAGTCCACACGCAAATGGAACAGTGACAACACCCACTATCAAAGAAAACAACAAGAAAATATGGAATTATATGTGTGCAGGAGGAGGCTGTAGCCGCTGCTCCTTCTGCGTCCTTTTCTGCATTCGCTGATCTTTTGTACCGTTTTTAGGTAACGGCAAAGAGCTTGTCAGAGGGCACCGTTTGCGTCGCCGTCGACAGCAATGTGATGCGGGTTCGTCACTTACCTCGTTGAAGCGAAGAGTGTTGCTGAACACGCCCATTGGTAGTTTTTTATGAGGAACTGTTCTGCTTATACTATCGACCATGGACTGTGATTCTCACCGTGTTGCCTTTCTCCTCTAAAAAAGAGTGCCTGCTGCCACGTGTGCGTGGGGTGGTTTCTTGTGCGGGAAATGATGATCCCCTTTCTGATAATATCACATTCTATTTCTCTCTTTCGCTCCCTCTTGCTCTTCCCACCCGACAAATATGGGCGTCACCGATGGGCCTTGCGACTACGGCTTCTTCGTATTGTTGGGAATAGCACCGCTGCTACTGTTGTCCTTTTGTTTTGTTTGGCTTTTTGTTTTTTGACGCTTGCCACTCCACCTTGAGAGGTTTCCTGCTTCACTAATTGATAACTACAGATCAAGGAAAGGTGGATTCCGTGTTTGCATGCTTGTTATTGTTGCGATTGTCTAACTGCGCCTCTTATTGGTGGCGTTGGAGCTGATTCTGCAGCATTATTCACAGGAGTAACATCAAGTGGTTTCGGAGTATTTTCTTTTTTGGGTGTGGAGGACGCTGCGTGTCATAGTTGTGTTTTACTGCGCTTTGGTAGCTTTTGCGAGTTGTTACCCAGCTTAGCAGTTTCATGCAGCCACGCCGCCTGCCGCTGTTGCAGCGGTGTCTACTCGGTCTCCCTGTGAGGAGGTCGTCTCAGCTGCCTCGTCTTGACGCTACGACCACCACAGCTGCAACCATCACTGCCACGAGCTCCTCCGCTCCGGGTGGCTTATTAATTTGTCGCTACTACCACGTTGCCGGCCCCACCGCTGCATTGCGGAAATCTCTTTATGATGGACGAGTCTCGCACTACCGACCATTCTCAAGCGACGACGAGGCCGCGTTGGCTTCTGTGCTGTCCAGCAAGCCACGCCACGTTGCACGCCACATTCGCCAATCCATGCTGCACTCACGACGACGCATCGCACAGTTCCGTAACGCCGTCACCTACCTCATGATATCGCTGCAGACGAAGCTGCAGCGCAAGGAGATCAACCCGGACGACGCCACGGCGATCATGGAAAGCCTCATGAAGGAGTGTGTAGATTTGCGGCAAGGTGACATGGCCCACCTGCTCTTCCGCGCTGCCATTCGCTTTCGCAAATACGGGGTGACGATCGGTTTTTCCTTTGTGCGTGCCTTGTTTGAATCCTATAAGCGCGAGAACGCGAAGGAGCTGATGCAGAGCATGGCCCAGGAGCTGAGGACGAACGATGAGATGAAGGTGCTCGCGGTGCTGGCGTACCAGTTCGCGGGCCAGCACAAGGAGAGCACGGCACTGTGGGCAGAGATCCCAAAGGAGAAGATCACCACACAGGATTATTGCGCTCTGGTGGAAAGCCTCGGGATGACCGGCCGCTACGACGATGTGGTGGAGTTGACACACGATGTTGTCGGCGACGTCATCGCGCGCCACCGTCGCGATATTGATTTGAGCGCCGTTGTCTCTTGCGCTGCCGTCTCCACCCGAGGCAGCTCGACCGCCCTGCGGTCTATCATTCAGCTCGCCCGTGACAAAAAACTGGTGCTGTCGGACACCGCTGTCGGCGCGGTGGTGCGCTCACGCTTGCAGTCTGGCGCCGTTACATCTGTTGCAGCTGTGTACCGGTTGGAGGCAGAAGTGTGTGCGGAGCTGAACCGCACCACGCTTGGCATGGTGGGCGAGTCCGCTGTCATCGCGAAGTGCAGCGAACTGATGTCCCGCACACACGCCAGCGGGGATGAGGTGATGCTGGGCAAGGTGCAGCACCTGCGTCGCGTTGTCGAGGATGCCGTGGCTAATGACCGGCTGGACGATCTCGAACCGATGTTTGCGGTGTCGTTGCTCCGCGGCTTTGGCGTGATGGGCCGCTTTGAGGACATGCGGAAGTGCTTTGACGAGCTGGACGCTGCGGGTGCCGTGAAGGACCACAAGCTCTACGACGAAATGCTCCGCTGGTACGCCCACTCCTACAATCTGAAGGAGGTCATCGCACTGAAGGAGGAGATGACGCGCAAGGAGGTCTACCACACGTCGCAGACCTACCAGAACGTGTTTCGCGTGCTGGATCGGTACTACCCTCGTCTGGTGGAGAAGTACTTGGCGGAGATGCGGGCTCGCGGAATGCAGGTGGATGGCTCCATGTACCCCACCCTTGTTCGCGTCTTTAACGCGTTAAACGACACACAGATGGTGGAGAACCTGTACCGTGAGGCGAAGAAGAAGGCCGGTGCCGGGGACATGCACAGCATGAGTTCGATGCTCATTGTCCAGATGCTGCGGTGCTTTCCACGGGACCTGCCGCGTGGCGAGGCGATCGTGCGTGACGCGGAAGAGTTTGGGCTGCTGACGAACGAAGCCGTCCAGGCGGAGGTGCTGAACTTTTACGCCTTGAACGAGAAACCGGACGCCGTGAAAGCGTTTTTAGCACGCCTGCCACAGAAGAGCGCCAACGTGTACCGTGTGCTGCTGCGTAACGCGGCGCGGCGTCACAACCGTTCGGAGTTCAACGGTGTGCTGAAGGAGATGGAATCACGGCGGGTGCCACTGACCGAGCGGCTGCTCAGCGTCATTGTGACCTCGCTTGCACTGTTTCATGACATCGAGGGCGTGGAGGCGTACGTTCACAAGGCAATGCACAGCAACCAAATACACACCGCGATGTTCTTCGCCGACGCGGCCTCTGCCTTCGCGCGGCTGGGCAAGGTGAACGCGGTGGATCAGTGCTGGAAAGATCTGTTGGAGAGTAAGATGGTCGTGACGATGCCGGTGTACAACCGTTTTTTGGATGTCTACATGGGCCTCAACAACATGACCAAGGTGCAGGAGATTCTGGACACCATGATGAAGCTCGTTCCACCCAACCCGGTGACGGCAACGACGGTGGTGGACATGCTCGGCAAGATGGGCCGCCTGACGGAGATGGAGGCTATCTTGGACGAGATGTCCAAGTCCACCAACGCTGTCCCGACCCTCGTCACCTATCACCAGGCGATGAACGCCTACGCGAAGTGCGGCGACGTGGCGAAGATGGAGGCGATCCGCGAGAGACTGAAGCAGGAGGGCTTTCATGAAAACGCCGTTACATTCAACATCCTCTTCGAAGGCTACGGTCGAGCCAAGCGCTTTGAGCACCTGCAGGAACTGGTGCAGGAACGCAAGGAGCGGCATATCCCCATGGAGGAGTTTGGGTACGTGGTGCTGCTCAACACCTACGGTCGGGCCCGCATGGCAGCCGAGGCCGAGGCGCTTGTGCAGGACATGATCAGCAGTAGCATACTCGTGTTCACCCCTCGCATGCTGTCCACTGTCGCCTCCACCTTCAGTCGTGTCGGTAACGTGGAGGAGATGGAGAAGTACGTGGCGCTGCTGCTCGCGCACCCGGAGTGCAATCAGCGCGATGTCGAGGCGGTGTACCAAATCTACGCTCGACTGCGCGACACAGTCAAGCTGCAGGAGCTCCTCGACAACGCGAAGTTGCCGAGGAGCGCAGTCATCTACAACACCTGCGTCAGCGCGTTTGCGCGCGCCGGCGAGCACACCAAAGTTGCCGGGCTCTTAACGGAGATGGAGAAGCAGGGCATCACGTTAAGCCACAGCACGAGCGTTGTTCTCAGCAGCCTGCTGCTGAAAGCCGGTAAGCTGGAGCTGGCACAGACAGTGCTGAAGTGGAAGGGCCTTTCCCCTGTTGATATCAAGTCAGAGGACATTCCTCTTGGGGACGCAAATGCTGCGGGTGAGGCAGACGCAGGTGTTGGTGGCATGCATGCCGGCGTCGAAAACGGCGTTCCGAGCTCCAGCGAGGCGGATGCGGATGTCGACGACGCTGATTATTTGCTCAGTGATATGGAGCATCACATTGCCGGGGTTCCCGAGCCGGACGCCGAGGAAGAGGAGGCTGTGGAGTTCAAGGGTTAGAGCGTTGCAGCGAGCTGTTCGGCGCACGTATCTCCTTTCCCTGCTCTCTTTTCCCGAGTTTCGTTTCATTTTCTCTTTGCGTCTTTTGGCTGCGGCTGTAAAGTGAAACGCGACTGCGGTGCCAGGCGAAGTATTCAAACGGTTGTGGATGCTCCACGCAGGTTGCTCAAGTGAGAAGAGATGATGAAAGAGGGAAATGAGGTTTAATACGGCAAGTTTTTTTTTTTCACATGGACTCATTATGCCAATGCGCTAAATGCAACTATAATTAGGAGGATGAAGCTCTGCCGCAGCCAACGCTGCGTGCCATTGATGTTTACGGTATTTCTGTGTGCTTTGGAGCTGCGAATCCAACATGTCCGTTTCTTGTTGTTGACGAACATGACCTCTGCGTTTTTTGCTTTTTTCATTTTGTTCTGCGGGTGCGACTTTCGTTGCGGGTTGTGTTCAATCAGTCGAGGCAGTGCTGGAAGTGTCAATAGTAAAGCAACATCTTGCTCGCGTGCCATGCGCGCCACATTCGTTTTTCTACCATTGCTGCTCTCCTTTTTGTTGTCTCTCTCTTGAAATCTTCATTTTCCTTCTCATCTGTTTCATCCACATCGGCTTTTTGTGTCTTATGGAGAAGGGCTTCGCATTTAGCAGTCATTTTTCTCTTTGTGCTAACGGTGCCGAAGCATGAGTTCAATTGCTGATAGCGAGGCCACACCGCCGCCGCCAGTGTCCGACCAGTGCAAGAATGACCAGGACGACATCAGCGACAGCTGCGGCGCTAGCAAGACGGGATCAGCAGCGCTCTCGAAAAAGAAGCAGAAGAAGGCCAACAAGGTCACGCAGAAGATCAAGGTGCCGGATGGGAGTGTCGATGTGATGGTGCAGCACACCAACGACGACAGCGTGGTGAGCAAGCGTTCTGCCGTGGCACACGACTACGTACGCGACCGTTTTCTGCGTCACTTTGTCAAGAAGCCGTCCCGACGCTCGCCGCTGATCAACCGAGGCTACTACCTTCGCATGGCCGTGATGACGGACCTCGTCACGCGGCTTGCGCAGACAGCGCTTGCCGCACCGGAGCGTGCAGTCACTTCCACCTCCGCCACCTCGCCCTCTGGGCCTGCAGTACCTCCGGTGCAAGTTCTTTCACTCGGTGCCGGCTACGACACCCTTGCGCTGCGGCTGCTTCTAGACTCGGTCGATGTGTTGTCGAGTGACAGCGGCGGATTTGCCGCTGGTGCCACTGCAGATGCGGTGCTGAAACCGTCTAGCACCACCGTGTCGTTCGCTGCAGGGGAAGTGCTGTTCGTCGACGTTGACTTCCCCGCTGTGTTGCAGTCGAAAGCGGCCCTCATGTCTGCCGCCCCGCCGCGTAGCTTCCCAGACGACTGGACCTTGACGCCATCGGACGCGGACTGTCCGGTCGCCAGTCCGTTTTACGCTGCTGTCGGTGTAGACTTACGCACGGCATCTGCGGAGCTTCTTCCCAGGCTGCATCGTTTCGGCCCCAAGGGGTTCTCCGCGACCAGCTTCACCATCATCTACGCGGAATGTGTGATGCAGTACATGCCAGCAGAGGACGCGGCAAAGCTGGTGGAGCTGCTTGCCGCGAGCTTCCCGAATGCCGTTTTCTTGGCCTACGATCAGGTTTCTCCGTTCGACAGCTTTGGCCGCGTGATGCAGCAGTCGCTTAGGCAAAAGAACAGCCCTCTGCTAGGCATTCAGGCCTGTCCGGATGGTCCACACATGACACGCCGCGCGCTGGCCTCTGGCATGCAGCGTGCCTGGTGGGGCAACTTCTACCGCGTCTCCCGCTACGTGATTGCAGGTCCGGAAAAGACGCGTGTGGAGAGTTTGGAAGCCTTCGACGAGCTGGAGGAGTGGAGTGAGATGTGTGAACACTACGGCATCACCATGGCCACGACGACGGGCGTGTGGGAGTCCGTCGTATCGCGGGGCTGCGCGGCACACGAGGCGTTTGTGGAGTACTCCTCCGACGGTGTGCCGCTCCCAGGCATGACTTCGTGCGACGCGGCTTCACCTTCGTCACCGGCAGCAGAGGTGAAGGCAACGCTGCATAACTGGCCCTCCGCACGCTACGGCTTTGAGGGCTGGGGAAACGGCGGGGTGGCCGTTGAGACACTGAGCAACGGCGACCGCCTCCTTGTGTCGTTTGGTGGATTTGCTGTGGGGAAGCAGCACCAACGTGTGGGCACGGTCTATGTACACAGCCTGCAGGAGGGGGAGCTGCGTGTGGTGGTGGCGGGCGAGGAGGGCCGCCCACCCCTGCTGCACGGCGGTGACCACGGCAGTTTTCACTCATCCATCACGTCTGCCGTGGCCGGAGGAGCGACGGCCACACCACGGCTGCCGCCGGCGCTGGTTTTTCACTCCTTTTCTCGCATCGGCATCGGTCAGTATCTTGTGTGGGGCGGAAGAACCAACCCTACCAGCGCTACGGCCGACGCTTACTTACTCACCCTGGATATCCCACGTACGGTGAGTCTAGGCGGCTCGGTGCGGGCACGATGGACGCCGCTGACTGCGTCGACCGCAGACGGCTGCTGCTGTTCTCCGTCGGCGCGGTACCGACACACGATGGTGTGTCTGCGCTCCTTGGAAGAGAGCAATTGTGCAGAAGCCGAGCTGCTGCTGATGGGAGGGCAGGGTGTCGCAGCCCCAAACAAGTGCAGCGACGAGCTAGAGTGCTTCCATGTTACTGTCTCCCCAGCACGCGCGACGGTCGCCTACGAGCCCTTGCTGAACCTTACGGGAGGGGAAGCGGGTGCGGTGCCCGCCGCCGTACATTCCGCTGCTGCACTGGTGCTTTCTCCTGACGAAGTGCTTTTCTCTGGTGGTTTGTTCGTTAACCGCGATGTCTGCGACGCATCCCTGTGGCTGCTGCGCCTGTCGTCGAAACAGTGGACCCGACTGCCTGTCGAACTTCACGCAGGTCGCTTCTCCCACTCCCTCACGCGGGTCGGCGTCAACCATCACGAGTACTTCCTGCTGCTAGGTGGCAGCACGTGGGAGGAGAAGTCCAGCGTGCCGCTCGGTGTTCTAGTTCCGGTCGAGGCAGTCGGGGGTGAGGGGAGGGCAGCACCACCGGTGCAGACTATTCGGCTCTCGCTGCCGGCGGACGCGCAGTGGTGGTCACGGCACTCCGCCGTCGCACTCGGCGAAGGAGTTGTGGGTGTTGTGGGGGGTGGGTACACCTGCTTTTCCTTCGGTACCTTCGCTGCCAAACCGCAGCTGCTGCATCTGGGCGACTGCGTAGCCGAGAACGCGTGGCGGCGCGTCAGCACTACTGTGACGACGAATTGTGGAAAACACGTAGACGGTGGGTGTGGAGGGGAGAGCGGCACCCTTGGCGCCTGTGCAGCGATGTACACGTTCGATCAACTGTTGTCGAAGCCGTGGGTGGCAGTGCGAGAGGTGACACAGTACAGCGCGGCGGCGTTCCTCGCCGTGGCTCGTGCCGCAGCCGAGCCGGTGGTGTTTCGCAACGTTCCTCTCGGTCCCTGTGTGCATCAGTGGGCCTCGCCGGCGTACTTGAAGAGTGCGGAAGGCAACGCTACCGTCTCCGTTCACGTGGCGGAGAAGTCGCAACTGTTAGACTTTGTACGCAAGAACTTCGCATTCCGCCACGTCACCCTGGCGGAGCTGGTGCAGCACATTGAAGACGCCACGGAGCTCTACCGCACCACCAAGCAAACCCCGGCAGAGACGTGGTACTACCGGTCCATTGCAGCCCACATGAAAAACGAGCGTTCCAACCTGTGGACCGACTTTGCGACGTTGGGGAAGGACTTCGTGCTACCGCCAGGGGCGAAGGAGTACATTGAGCCGCGCCTCCACCAGTCGTGCCTGCGCATGAATGCACCTCCGCTGCAGCTGTGGACGCACTTCGACACGCTGGACAACGTCCTCTGCCAAATTGTCGGCAGCAAGCGGGTGGTGCTCTTTCCTCCCAGCGAGTACAACAACCTCTACATGTCCGGCAGCTCCTCGGCGGTGATCAACTTGGATGCACCGGACCTGGTGCGGTACCCCCGTTTCATTCAGGCTTGCAAGGCAGCACAGGAGGTAATTCTGCGGCCCGGGGACATGTTGTTTTTCCCCGCGATGTGGTTCCACCACATCACCACCTTAGAGGAGGAGGGGGTTAGCGGGAACGAGCTGAAGGTGGGCCCACCATACAACATCAGTGTCAACGTCTTCTACCGCCACTTCGCAGATGCGTCGGAGTACGACACGAAGGACTTGTACGGCAACAAAGACATTCTTGCAGTGACTCGCCTGCGCAGCGAGTTGCAGGCTGCGGTGCACACGTTGCTGCAACACGCGCGATTGCACGGCACTGGAAGGGAGGCAAAGAAGAACAGTTGCGACGAGGACCCTCCTCCACCACTGCCCTCCGAGTACGCTGAGTTCGCATTGCGTCAGTTCCTGCAAGATGTGGAGGGTGTCGCAGCCGACATGTCCGACGCCCGACGAGCCTCCTCTGCAAGTTTGGATGGAGACGCTTGAGGGAGGTTTCTGCGGCGGAGTCACACGTCGCAGGGAATAGCACACAGAAAGGCAGAGTATTGCAGAGAGAGAGTGAGAGGGGAGAGGAAGATGTGAACCACCATTAAAAACAAACAAAAAAACGAAGTGGTAGTTTCTGTTGGTTACCTTCTGTTCAGCACTTCATGATAAAGAGCCTTTTGGCTTCCGTTGTTCCCCCCCCCCCTCCCCCGTCCCTCCCATCTTTGCGTATGCCGAATACACAGGCGTAATGACGGCAAGTAACATTCTCGAAACAAACGCGATAACGCAAAACTCCCACAAAATACGAGAATCCGTCCCATCTCGCCTGAGAACGAGCTGTGCTTAGTGCAAACCCGTCTGCGACATGAGTTGCCTGCTTGGGATTGAATGGTTTAATTTCTTTACGGTAAGGCGCTTGATGCGGTGAAACATAGGCTCACTCGGAAAAGGCAAGGAAAAAACTGTAAAGGTGGGGCGTGCTCGTACCTGCGGGAGGGCGTTGAGTTACAACGTCAGATTCACCTTCCGAGAGTAAATCCTGCGAGGTCTTCCTACATCGAATGGCTTCTAGTCAAAGGCTGCAAGTATCAGACAAGGCGGGAGCTTTAATCCGCGCTCATCGTCTTCGCACAGCTTCCTATACCACTCACAACCTCTTTGTTTCCCTGCCGTTTCTGTTTTTGCCTCACCCGCTCCTGTCCATCAGGAACATGCTATAGGAACGATATTTACAAACATATGCAGAATCGACGATAGCAACAGCAATAAACGAGCACAAATAAGTTGACTGCGCTTTGTATATCGCAGAAGCACTCGCACAAACTCTGTGTCTTTTCTTTTTGCTTGCAGCACTTGACGGACTATTTCACGAGTGTACCTATTTCCTCTTTTGTGTGTCGGTTTGTGTGTACGAATTTCGACATTAAAAGGCGCGTGTGCGTGTGTGTGTGTTGCGCTCCACTGTGACGGACTCTTTTCCTTACTGCGGAAGCGTACAATAGGTAGTCATTTCAGTAGATGTATTCTGCGCGATAGGCTTGTGCTCAGTTTGTACTGTCGTGCGTTGAATTTAACGGCGATTTGCTGCAGCCTGTGTGCGTGTGCGTGGGTGGGTGGGCTTGCGTGATTATCTTCGGCACGTCTTGTTTGGTTTTCTCTCTTACACTGATTTCTTCTCTCCATCCATCAGATATCTTTTGTTCTCGCCCTCGACTACCCATAACGCTTAATTGTCACGGCTAATTCAGGGTACCGGGAGCCTTCCCCCTCCCTTCTGTCTTCCCTTACTCTTGTCGCCGACAATTTTTCTATTTGTTTATTTGAGCTTTGTGTTAGTCTCTTATTTTTCTGTGGGTTCTGGGATTGTCTTTACCTTTTGTTATCTCCGGCTACCCTTTTCCCCCTTTGAGGTGGCGTGTCGCAAACTCTCAGCTGGAGCAACCAGAAGAAAGCAAAACAATACTCGGAAGGGTACGGTGAAAGCAGAATTTTCTCCCGATCGTTGCTGCCATTTTCATTGAATATAATCTAGCCTGCTGGCTTCCGCGTGCTATAATTCAAAATAAATAAAAAAAGACAAGAAAGAACAGAGCAACAATGCGGTATCCCATGTACTTTCGTCGGCCACCAGCGTCAAATGGGACCACCTCGCCCACCGCGGCTCGCGCGCCTAGCTTGGATACCTCGAACCCGCTTCGACGACGTCGCCGCATTGAAATCTCGTACTCGTCGACGCTGCTGTTGATGTGGGCGTGCCTTCTTGCGTGGGTGTCGTGGCAGGCACAGTTTCGCATGCAAGCGTGTAGTATCCTTACCCTGTGCACCATCGCCCTCACCTCCGAGCACGGGGAGAGTCGTCTGCTGATGCCACTCATTTTTCTGTCGGAGCGTTGCCTTGACCACGCCATGGACCTCGGCCACTCGCCCATCCTCTTTTATGCCTCGACACTGCTGTCGTACTTGTCGCTCATCGCCGCCAAGGCGGAGAGGCGCGGCAAGTCCGCGCAGGATCGCAACGTTGTGGTGGAGATCGCACTGTATGCCGCCGTCGGGTTCGTAGTCGTCTTCTTCATCGTGAAGGACAAAGTTGTGTCTCTCGGCGGCATCGTCTACGTGATGGCGGGTTACATCTTCTTTGTGAAACTGTCCCCGCTGCTCGGCGACAACGAAGCGATTCTTGTCGGCTCCTTGGTCGGCTTTTACATGTGCGACATCTGCGTGAACAACAACCTGACGATTGGCGGAGGCCGTGAGTCGGTGTTGCTGCTAAACGCCCCGGGTTACTTAACCTCGTACACGCACATCGCCAGCCGTGGGATGATCCTTTGCACCATCTACATCCTCTCCATTATGTCGGTGCTGTCGCGTTGGTGTCTTGTACCGACGAATAAAAACTCCAAGTCATCGCGTCGGTGCATCAGCCGCAAGCGCATCACCATCATCTTCTGGGTGTCGATCGTTGTCGTAGGCTTGACGCTCGCCCTCGTCATCAGCTACCATTTCCGCGAGAACGTCCTTCACTGGCTCTACGCGTACATTGCCTCCAGCCGCTTCCGCACGTGGACGCTGGTGTGCTGGGTGACTCTCCTACCGCTGGCTGTGTACCTGGTCGACGTGCTGTCCGTGAACGTTCGCCAGACGGTGCGGCGAAAGCTGTTTCACTTCATCGCCGTCATTGCCTTCACCCCATCCATCATGATCGATCCGCCGTTCATGGCCTTCGCCTTCTCCACGGCGATCAGCGCCTGTATTCTGGTTGAGGTGGCGCGGTACTACAACATTTACGGCGCACAGCACATCTCACACTTCGTAGCAAACCACATCGATGACCGCGACAGCCTCGACGGTGTCGTCCGCACGCACATTTACCTGCTCATCGGGCTTGGCATTTCGCTCATGATGCGCTACCGCCACCTGTCGGCGGAGGGGAAACCGGTTCCTGCCATCATTGAACTTTCAGTGAACATTATCCCTGGCATCGTCTCGCTCGGCATCGTGGACGCGTGTGCAGCCATTATCGGAAGCTCCTACTTCTTAGGCTCGCGGCGGACGCTGGGGCGGTACTTGAAGAACCATCTCTTCACGGAGCGCGCGAACACGTCGATCACGCACAAGACGACCACCGGCACGTTAGGTGGACTGCTCTGCGGGATGCTCTTCTGGGTGATCATCCTGACCATCGCTGAGGTACCCATCACGGGACCGGTATGGTACACCTTCACCATGATCGGTGCCTGCACCTTGACAGAGTGTTTTATGGACGGGATCGACAACTTGCAGCTGCCACTCGTCATCCTCGGTGCGGTGAGCAACCTCTTTGCGATTTTGGTCCCAGTGAAGGAGCTCTGGGTTAACCCGGCGATCACACGGCCGAACCCGACGACGGCGTACTCGTTGGCCAGTGCGCTGACTTCACCGTGGAAGAACTTTCCTTCCTCCATGTCAACCACTGCGTCGCCCCCTTCGTAGAACGACTGTTTTGTGTCTTGCAAGACGTCGCGTCTGTTGATGCAGAGGGGTACGCACACGCAGATGTGCATTCTTATGCTCACTCAGGCGTGCAGTGGTGGTGTGATTCGAGGGTGCTTCTTACTTAACACCAGCACACACGCGCTTTTTGCGGTTGTTTACTTCTCGCTTGTTTCTGTATTGGTGGTATTGGCAGGCCGGACAAGGGGTGCCGGCCCTCAATTGCTTTGATTCCTTCTCTTTTTGTGTTTTTGAGTTCTTTCTCTCTACTTAGCAGCTATGATCTCCTTTTCTCCATGAGAAGACGACACAAGGACGACGACGCCGGTGTGTTGTATGTATCTGTGCCCTATTCACACAGACGTCGAAGAAACAGATCGAACAGAACGGACGCATGAGGAAACGAAGCGAAGAGCCTCTACAGCCAAGCTGCACGCACACCAATGCAAGCGCTCGCTCGGCAAGTGGGTGATTTCTAAGTGCCCAGTATAACATGGTCAGCGATGTTGCTGGTCGGTAGCAAAGAACGTGCTGAAGCAAAAGCGCGCATCCACAGCAAAAGAAAAAGGTGCACAGCAAACGCGTGCACAAGCGAACGTGCCACCTTTTTGCCTGTTTCTCCCCGACTGCCGCTGATTTCTTCTGGGTACTTCTCCACAGGTGTGACCCCTCGCATCAAGTGCCTTTTGCTTCGGGTTCTCTTCATTGCGTCTCTTTTCGTTGTTGTTGTTTTCCCTCCCTCCTTTTTCTTTTCTTCTATCAACACTTGCCTCGCTTACGCAGACGCAACCAGAAAAAAAGAAGTCGTGTGTCATGACTAGCCGCAACGTTCCTCTGCCGGCCCTGCACCACTCCGCGCCGCCGTACAGCACACCACCACACCGTAAGTCAGGGAGGGTGAAGAAGAGTGCCTTCTCACTAGACGGCTACCTTTCATCCACCCAAACGCGGCTGTCGGCGACACTCCCGCTTCCGTCAAAGACCACTGCCGCCAGCGGTGCTGCGCTTCCGCAGCAGCACAACAGCTCCGTCTTTCAAGGCGGAGCGAAAGAGAGGAGCGCGATGTCACCTGCAGAAGCACTACTAGCAAGCGAAGCCGCTTTCGCGCCCCTCAGGTCTTCTCCGGCGGTGCCGCCGGCTGGCTCCTCTCCTCTTCTTTCCTGTGTACCGGGTGTTTCGCCGGCTGCCTCCGTGGTAGGGGGTGCTGGATCAGCGTGGCGTAGTCAGCTGCTGCGGTGCGAGACGCAGCTACGGGAGTTGGTGGCGCAGGGCGTGCGCGAGCCTCCGTCGTTGGGGCGGATTGTGCAGGTGGTGAACTTGTTTGACCACCTCATCAGCGTGGTGCAGGTGGATCAAGGTGACGCTTTTCTCGGTCCCCTCCTGCGTCTCTTCCGTGTGGAGTTCTGTCGTTCCATCTTCCTCGACGGCAGCGGTCCACCAGAGGCGGGAGCAGCTTCCTCAGCCTCGAACACCAGCGGGAGTTACGACACGGTTGCCGGCGGACTACCCCATACGTACTTTGATGAAACAGCATCGCTGCAGCGGACCAAGGCAGCCCTCACCAGCACCTTGGCGAGTGGCGTGTCCGGTGAGACGATGCTCCTGCTGGAACACCAGTTGGAGGACAAGGCGGAGCAGTTGACGTGGTATGAAGGCGAGTTGGAACGCGTTCGCATCCAGTACGAGCAGGTCGCCGAGGAGTGCGTGGCACTGCGCAAGGCGTTGGAGGAGCAGCAGCGCGACAACGCCACCACACAGAAACAGATGCGGCAGGAGATGCAGAGCTTGCACGTGGAGAACAAGGATCTGCAGATTCAACTGTTCCGCTTGCGCAAGCAAATCTCTGGTGGAATGTCGACGTTGCTGAAGGACAGCTACCGTCAGCTGAAAATGAGCAAGATGGGTTTAATGCAACGCCTGTTTAACGAAGGTGACGAGCGGGTGGCCTTGCTGGTGATGCTTGGACAGGTCGAGAGCCGACTGAATGAGATCCTCGACTCCTTCGACAACGACTACGTCTTGACACCCGAAAACAGCCGCCGCGAGTTGCAGCTGAAGATGGCTCAAGGAGTGACGGTGCTGCTGGAGGATATGCACTACTGCGAGGCTAGCTATCGTCGTCTTGTCGGGGCCCACCACGTGAAGATTGTTGAGAAGGGCAGCGATGGGAAGAGCGGCGGTGGCGCCGACGGCCGGCCCAACGAAGCTGCCGCAGCCCCGCTGCAGCGGATTCCGCTTTCGGTGGTGCACAGCGGCGATGAAGAGGAAGCACCGGATGAATCCGACGGCTTCGTGGCCATCCTCTTCGACCCGAAGATATACGAGCAGTTTCAAGTCCGCCGTGCCATTCAAACACGCCTGCAGCAGTACGCAAAAGAGCGGGACAACGATGAGGACGCCAAGGTGTCGCGTGGGAAGCCACAGGACGACAACCAGCACTTTTCATTCCCCCCCACCGACGGAACGTTCATCACTGCGGTGGGTGGGCGCGGGACGCCGGGCGACCAAATCGTGATGCAACAGGAGATGCTGTCGACACTGCTGCCCGGCATCTTTGGAGCGGATGCGTTGACGAGCAAGGCCAAAAGGGACCGCTGCAGCGTGGCAGCGGTGGAGTCGGCGGCCGTGGTGCCTGGCGCGAACAGCAGAGTGCCGCTGTCCAAGAACGACAAGCTGAAGAAGTGGTCGCTGGACTCGTGCTCCATCGCGATTGGAAACAACGGGGTTTCCCCATCCCATTCATCGTCAGGACCGGGGGCTACGGAGGGCAGCCCCGCGGCTAGTGCTCCACCATCATCAAGAGCAAAGCCGAACAAGCTGCAGGCTGTCACCGTCCCGGGCATGCGAGGTGGTGGTGGTGGGGGGGTGGGCGGTGCCGCCGTGGGTGCGTCGGCGAGAAAGGGAGGTGGAAGCACCAGCGCACGGCTACCGGCGCCAGCGCAGCGCAACGTTTCGTCCTCCTCACCGAACGCAGTCGTCGTGCCGCAGGAGTCGCTCGAGGACGTAGTCGAGCGGCAGAAAGCGGAGTGGGTGGCGCACGTCCTCGGCCCGCCCACTGCGTCTGTCGCCTTCACCGTCCCGGGCCGGCACCTCAAGAGGGGCGACGTGGTGGTGGTGCACGAGAGGTCGGCAGAAGTCGTGCCAGCGGAGCTCATGATGCGGCGCGTGCTTCACCGCCCGATGGAGGATCTGTGCAACGACCGTTTTCTCTCCACTGTGGAGGTTTTCACTGGAGAGAACCCGACCCAGCAGCGCCTGCTCTGCCGGGTAAACCACGTGGATCCCTCGTTGCCCATCCGTGTGCCGGCGTCGACGAACTTTGTGAAGGTCAAGTACGCGTTGGCAGAGAACGCGGTGCCTCCAGGAACGACGGGCCGGGGCGCTACTGTCACCACCAATCTATCCTCCTCCGTTCCTGCCATAGCGGGGACAGGGGCGGCCTCCACCACAGGCTGCGTGACGGCAGGTGGCGGCGGGATGAGCGCTTCCGCTTCCTCGTTCGACAGCGATAATGCGAATCCAAGCACCCCTGTCTTTCGCGGTAACCCGAAGCTCCGCTTCTTCCGTGAGCTCAGTAACAAGGCGCTGGTGGGGGACAACTTAGGGTTGCGATACTGCGCTGGCGCCGTCAACTCCACCACTGCCTCGACTGTGGCGTTCCAGCGTCTGCATCCCATGTCCCCCAATCGCGCACCGGAGTGGTTGCTGTATCAGCAGCTCTTCGGTCCGTACCGCTCGCTTGCGCCACGCATGATGGAAGTCACGACGATTGACCACGTGATGGCGTGTGCCTCAGAGCGCTACTTCACACGCATGGAGTACCGCTACGACGAATGCTACCTGCGTGCTGCGGGGCAGTGCGCGAGCCACCAGATGCGTCGCGACATGACGGAGCGGCTCTTCAAGGACCTGCACACCCTCAGCGACTTCCAGGAGGCCTTGGTGGATGAACTCGAGGCGCGGTATGGGTTCCCAGAACTCGTCGCGAAGACCTTCTACGAGATGCTGTGCTACCTGAACGCGGTGGCGGAAAAAGATACCGTGTTGGCCGCCTACCTCGACGTAATTCGCGGCTTCGCCGCACCGACGGAGATTCACTTCATGTCCTACATGCTCTACCACCTCAGCTACTGCTGGCCCGAGGCCAACCCGAGCACGGCGGTGCCGGTGGACGACGTCCGCACGGTGCTGGAGTACGTGTACCGGAACGCCTTCAACATTATGTCGATCAAGCCCGACACGATCCTGCACGACTACGACATGGCCACCCGCTCCGCCCCACTCAACTTTGTGAACTTCCGCCAGTTCATTGCTTCCACCATGGCCCATCAGGAGGAGTCTATCTTGCTTCACCTGCACGGGTTGTTTCACACCTATACGCAGCGCGCCTTGGTGGACGAGGCGGGGTGGGATACTTATGAGACGGTGATTGGCAAACTGTGGCGGCAGAAGGACGAACGGCGGAGCCTCGTGCGGTATCTCACGAGTTGCCTGGGCGTCCATCACAGCTCATCACCAACGCTGCCGCAGCTGACCTTTCTGGCGGCGAGCGCGTGGAGCTCCAATTTGTGGGAGTAGAAGGTGTGGCCACTTTGTGGCAAGCGTGTTGATATCCATTTCCTCCGCCTCCCGCCGTTCTTTACTTCTCTTTTTTTTTCCCTCTCACACGATGTACAATAGATGAGGCTGCTTATAGTGAGGGATGGAGAGGGGTTGGATGGAGGGGGAGGTGTTGGAACGGTCATGTTAGAGTGATGTTAGGTTCATTTTTTCGATGTCTTTCAGAGTGAGCCGCTCGCTTTTTTTTTTCTCTTTTTTTCCCCCGTTGTTTGTGTGCTCTCCACCGCTATCATGTGTGTATGTGTGTACAGATGTGTCCAATTGAACGAAGTAAAGATAAATGAAATGAGCAACAACAACAACAAAAAAGAGCAGAATCACAGCATTCACGCGATCAGTTTAGGGCAGATTGACCTGAATACCTCTTCCGCTTTCCAAGATGCTCTTTTTTATGCCCGTCCGAATTGTAGCTGTGGAGTTTGAACACGCCTGCTTTTCTTCTTTTTTCTGCATGGGTGTATGCAAAAAATCCTCCACTTGAATGCCGGTGGAAAATGTGATGAACGCGTTCGCCTGTGCCAAACGAGCTTCTCTCACCAGAACCGTACTTCACGGCCCGTCGAAATCGACTTGTATCCCTTTCTTGTATCTCTGAGTAAGCTGCGTAGTGAGAAAACAAAGAAAGAAAAACGTCACCACACAACAGCTTGCATACCCAGCTGTCTTCCAAAAAGGGTAAAAAAAAAACAGCAGCATAAAGGGTGACTACCTCTCTCACGCATCCAATGAAAAAGAACCGCCTGCAACAGCAGACGCTAGACCGTTTTTTCCAACCCACCGCGGTGCGCCGCACACCCGCACCGGCAAACCTCTCGACGAATGTCCTCAATCACGAAGTGATCAATGTGGACGAGGAGGCAATGAACGAGGTGCTGCACAGTGCACCACCGTCTGCGCCATTGTTGACGGCTCCTCCACCTCAGGAAAAGGTGTGGCGCTTGGGTCAACAGCAGGTCATCTTTCCCTGGTCACCGTTGAACACCCGCACAGGGGCAAATGGTGAAACGTCTCACGTGTGGGATTCCGTCATGCACATTTTACGCGTTCCCCACCGTGTCGCGTCCAGTGACGACTTGTGCAGTTTGATGGCAGCGCTAGATCGGCTCGTGGATGGCCCTGGAAATGCCTTTGAAGCTCTCCGTCATGCAGTCAGGAAAATGCCGTCTAACAAGCAGACGTACCTGTACGATGAGGTGCTGCCGTGGATGAAAGAAACGGTGTTACGTGGGCCCGCCCTCTTTGGAGATAGAACCATTCCGCTTTTGGTGCAAGGCGAAACACGGCGTCTGGTGCTGTGCCATGAAGAAGTCGTGACCCTCATGTGCTGCTGCTTCTTTTCTCTGTTCCCACAGCGTTCGGAGCCGAAGAAGAACGGCGGTGCGAGGAGAGAAGGTGCGAGAGGTGGTTGGACTTCTGCAGTGGCCGCAGGAGCAGAGGGAAGCGATACCGCATCGATGACTGCTTCTGCTGCTGCTGTCGGGTGTGGTGGGCCGCGGACAATGTGGATGTCACGCAAGCTCCCGTGCTGCAACTTCTCCTCGCTCTTCAGTTGCGGCGCTAAGGGCCGCGATGCTTCGCTGGAGAGCAAGATACGAGGCTTCATCGAGTACTTCTTCTGCTGTCACCGACATGACGCTCACCCGCTCTCTGTGGCGCACCAACGCTGCCTGGAGTTGACGCGGGTTTCCCACACAGACTTTCCAAAGTTCGAGGAAAGCGTGCAGCCTCTCGCGCGGGTGTCGATGCGACGCACCGGCTTGATCGAGAAGGATGCTGTGTCGCTGCAGGTTGACTTTGCAAACCGCTTTGTCGGCGGTGGCGTGCTGCGCTCAGGGTGTGTGCAGGAGGAGATTCGCTTTACACTTGCACCGGAGATGGCACTGTCGCGGCTCGTGTGCGAGGAGCTGACGGAGTCGGAGGTGCTTTTCATAAGCGGCGCACCGAACTTCTGCGTGGCCACTGGCTACGCAGAAAAGTTTCGCTTTCAGTGTGGCTGCGATCCATGGGTGTTGCCGGGGGAGGCGAAAGAGGAAGAGTGGGAGGAGGGCGGCGCCTCTCAGATGGCAATGTACCGTGCGCCGCCTTTAATGGATGCGAATGCGATCCACCCCCGCACACAGCAGCCACTGCTGATCCATGACGTGTGTGTCGTGGCCATGGATGCGTACAACTTTCGCGTGCGAGGGCAGCCGGCGGATCAGTATCATCTGCCACTCCTGCGCCGTGAGCTGCGGAAGGCCTACGTCGGCTTCCGCGGAGTGCCGGCGGCGTATGCGGTGCTGCCCACCGTACGCTCAGGCCCCATTGCGTCTGGCCATTGGGGCTGTGGTGCCTTCTGCGGAGACAAAGAGTGGAAGCTGCTGTTGCAGTGGTGTGCGGCCTCAGAGGCCGGCGGTCGGCCGCTGCATTACTTTACTTTTGACACTCCGCTGAACGAGTTTGACGCACTACAGGAGAAGCTGCTTTCTGCTGGCTGGACGGTGGGGAGACTTGTCCAGACAATGATCCTGTACGATGCGTATCGCGGCAGCGTAACGGAAGGGGAGACAATGCGCCCCTTCGAGTTTGTAGTGCAGGCGTGTTGAGAAGGGGGCGGAACAGCGGCGCTGCTGACTACGTCACGTCTCCACACCTTCTGACTTCTGGCGTTTTTCACTAGTTGTTTGAGCAAATAATGCTATCTCCCTTTCTCTTGTAAAATGCGAATTACTACTTGTACTCGATATTAAACACCACTATCTGACTTCGTGCTACTTAACTGTTATCCATTTTATTCTTGTGGTGCGTCGTGTGCTTGCCTATGCTCACACCCGCACATGACACCTTTACTTCTCCCTTCATTTTCACGTTTGTTGTGTTTTTATTTTCGCGTTACTTCGACGCTTTACGTCCGTTCCAGTCTGCAGCTCCATCTCTAACTTCATTGAGTGTCCATCTCCCGTTGTCATTGCAGTTTGTGCTTCGGCTATGAGAGGTGATTGTTGGCCATCTTCAGTGAATGGCCTGATCATTGCAACCGGAAGAAAAGCTGGAGAAGGAAAACAACAAAAAAATACTGCTGCGATCATATCCCTCTTTCCCTCTCCTTTCCCGTGAATGTAGTTGCTGGATGAAGGAGAGCAGAGGGAGAAGAGAAAAATCAGATGGCGTGCTTGATGCGCTCTTCATTTGCGGCTGCGTTGTTGCATGCATTTGATCGTTCTGAAAATGATCCTCCTTTGTTTCGTTGTGGGTGTTGTTCTCCTCGTTGCTGTCATTTCAGCTTTCCTTGTGTTTTTCCTCTTCTGTTGACAAAAAGTGTCCCTTGCTAACTACATATCTGTCTGTTTCTCTACCTCTCAATCTGTGTTCTGTTTTGGTGCAACTGCTGTTAGCTGTGCGTATCCACTCACCGCTTTCTTTCCCCCCTTTTTTCGTCCGGTTGCTGGAGTTCATCTCAGCGGTTCATATCCGTGCCTGTGGACTTGTTTCGAGGGAGCGGGCAGCACAGTGCCGACCTTACGAAAAGGTGGCTTTCAGCGCACGCATTCAGAGTGCACAGGGTACGTGTGTGTGTGTGTGAAGTAGCGGTGTGAGTGGAAGCGAAACATATAAAGAGCAAAATGAACAACGACGTAGACGCTGCGACGTTTTCGCTGCGGCCGGACCACCAGCACAAGTTCCGACCCAACGAGCTGCGACCTATTGTAAAGGCAGTTCTCGAGACCCGCCTCGAAGAGCAGGAGTACAACACGGATGAGATACAGAGCGTTAGCAAGGAGATCGCTGACACCGTGCGGGATCGCATTCGCGCCACCGAGTTAGACCGCTACAAGCTCATTGTCCACTGCATGATCGGTGAGCAGCGGGGAGAGGGGTTGCGTACGGGGTGCAAGATGTTCTGGGACTCGGACACGGACAACTACTTTGAGGAGGTCTACGTAAACAAGTACCTGTTTGCTGTGGTGACGGTGTTTGGTGTCTACCAGTATTGACCAAAAGCCCCACTGTCACCGGTGGTTGAAAACAACGTGCCGTCGTGTACCAAAGGGGGCACACATCATCGTGAATGTACATACAGTAGTACAGGTATTCGGTGGCTGTATAATAGAGCGCGCACCTATTGGGCGCAATGAAACAAGCAAAACAAAAAACAAACGCAAGTATTTCTCTACATATTTGTGTATATCTATACCGGTGTACGGCTCACTCGTGTCATTTCTTGTTTAGGGTGGAAAACACGCTAACCTTCCCTGTTGTTGATCCGATATACTATGGCCTCGCAACCACAGGCTCTCCACGTTGCTTTCTTTTTGTTACGGAAGGATGGAGGAAGGGCGTGCCTGTGAGTACTCACAATTTAGGACGCCAGTGGTGAATACCGGGTTTGCACTCTAAGATGCGGTAAAGGAGAGTGTTCATTTATGCTCTTGCGTGCGCGGCGTTATTGGTTGGCTTCACATCTCCTTACTACTTTACCTTTCCCTTTTTTCTTCTGCTTTCGTTTTGTGGAACTTTGTTGTCACAGGAGAACCAGCAACAGCAACAGTCTTTTGTTGTTGTTGTTTTTGAATGCGCGAGATTCAGTAGTGTTCGCAGCGAGTAGAGAAAATGCTGGCCACTTCTCTGACGCGCATGGATAAGCCCACGTTCCACCGGCTGTGGACTGCCCTCCCGTTCGAACTGGTGGATAAAGGCTTCTGGGTTGCACTGGAGGCCTTTAGTGACCAATTCCTCGAATCGCACTCCCCTTTTAATAGCCAGACCTTCTTCTCGGTGCAGCACACAGGACGAATTTTGCAGGAGGAGCTCACCTTGGTGAATCCCAAGACGGTGGAGGCATGCAACCGACTGCGTCCGTTGTACGACACCTTCACCCTATGGAACCCACTTGCCCTTGCCGCGCTGTTGAAAGCGCCGATCGAGGTGGTCACGGCGCAGCTGCTCCTTGCGGTGGAGCGGCGGTGGGTGGCCATCAAATACGTGGTGAACTGCCGCTCCTGTGGCTGCGACATTGCCCACTTTCAGTCCGTGAACGACATTTCGTTTATCGGCACTTTCCATTCCACTAACGCGTTCCGGTGTCCCATGTGCACTGACCGCACCGAGGTGAATGAGCTGCAGGACGTTGCCGTGTACTTTCAGCTGCAGCACCTGCCCACCATCTTCCTCCGACAGCACCACCGTTTATACTTCTCCGAGGAGGCAGACCGACGTCGACTGGAGTCTTTTTTCTGTCCTGCGCAGGCGGGTTTCGCCTTTACGGCCCGCTTGCCGGAGGGACGCTATCTGTTGGCCGCCCCATTTTGTGGCGCCTTCGTAGAGTTCACCGTGGAGCTGTCTGCGGAGGTGATGGGGGAGAAGGACCCCTATCTGTCGCGCATTGTGGACCTTAAGACCTACATCCGTTCGCAGAACAGTTCAGCGGACCCGTTTGGCCAGCCGATCAAGCGCCGCAGCACCACCGCCACTAGCGTTGCTCGTCGTGGTGGGGGCAGCATAGCCGGCGGTGGTGTTGGGCGGCCGTCCCTCGTCAATCCACAAACCTCAGCGAGCGAACTAAGCAAGCGCGACGAGAACGTGGCGGGCGACGGTGGCGGCACCAATTCCTTCGGTGCGGAAGACGTCGACGAAATCCCGCCCATTGCCGTCGTCGCACTGAAGCACGGCAAGGTGCAGTTTCGTATTTTTAACGACACCAACTGCAGCGGCTTCCTGGACCTCTTCATCGCGCTCGACACGCGGACGGAGTTCACTGCAACGCCGTACCCGCATCTACTGCGGGTGCCCCACTTCTTGCACGTGCTACCGCGTGGCATGCGTTCGCCGTTTCTTACGCGCTGCATCCCGCGTCCGCCGTCGACGACGCCGACGACCGGGGTGTACGTACGGCACCAATTTGTCCTCACAGGCGAGGAGGCGGATGAGCCGGGTGTCATTTCCGTCTTGCGTGAAGTGCACCGCTACTCGCTGGAGGATCACCACGGCCTGCTCAACGGCGTCTCAGATGGCGGGACGTCCTTCGACAGCACGTTCCTCTCCACCACCGCCGCCCTCGCCAGCAGCATTTGCTTTTTTCAGCGTGTGCTGACACGACTCGGTGAGCCGGTCGCGCTAGCGATGCGGTGCAGCATCACAGAAGGACCGCTGAAGATCGCAGCTTACCAGGGCCAGTACAACGACGCCGACAACGCACGGTCGAGCTACCCGGATGCCCAGTTCGTCGGCGCCGTCGTCTACGCCAGCAACCACCCGCCCATCACGAGCCACTACTTCTTCTGCACGGAGGAGGAGGCACCGCGTGCCCGTGTAGCGACCGACGAGGACGGGCGAGAGCTCGCACCGGTCCGCGTGAGCGCACTCGACAAGTATCGGAGTCCCGCGTGGCTGCATGAGGAGAACGACGCCGCCTACGATATTAAATCGATCGCGACCACGAACCCGATGGAGCGTAAGCTGCCTGGGGTAGCGAAGAAGCAGCAAGACTGCCTGGTACGGTTTGAGATCCGCTGTGTGCCACCGGTAGTGAAGAGCGGCAAGGGTAGTGCCACGTCGCGGCGGGCGTCGGTGTGCCCACGCCGCGGGCTGCGGGAGGACGGCAGCGACTCTGCCGATGCGATCTTCCCCTACTTTCTGCAGTTTCTGCGCGAACACTTTGAGGGCACCAGCGTACACGAGGAGGAGCATGCGTTGATTGTGCAAATTCCGCTGCCGATGATCTACGCTGCGCTGCAGATGTCGACAATCCTGGACAAGAAAGCGTACATGAAAGAGCCTCGTGGGCCATTCTGATGTCTCACGTCACCGTGACGACAACAGAGGACAATAAAAAGGTGCCTTTTTTTTCTGGCTCTCTCTCTCTCTCGTTCGTGGCTCCTTTTTCTCCGCTATCTGATTGCAGTTCTCACACGGACGTCGAAATGGAGCTGCCTTCGCAGAAAACCGCAGCGTGGTCGCCTTTCTTTCGGTCTGTTGTCTTTGTTTATTGAACGCCCATTATGTATACTACAACGAAAAGAGGGAAAGCGGTGGACTGATTGTCTTTCTCTTTCTTTCCCTTCGGGTTGGCATTTTAACATATAACACAAACACACATACACACACAATCAACGTCTCGGTTTTTCCAAACAGAGTTACGTTTCTGTCTGAACTAGTTTTGCACGTCTTTTTTGTGTTGTTTTGTCTTTTGAGTGATGCAAATGCTCTCTGCCTCGAGGAGATGCGCCACAAAAAGCCTCCCAAAAAGTCTTAGGACCCACAGCTGCAGCGTGAGTCCATTTTTCATTGCACACTGTGGCCGCACAGACGTTAGCTACTCCGTGTATCTCTTTTTTGTTGCTGTTCTTCTCAGGAGTGCGCAACGGTGCAACGAAAGAAGTCACTGTAGCGTGCGTGAAATAAAAGGTGATGGTGAGGTGACTCGCTCACAGAGCCTTACTTGCTGTCGACGGAGAGCGATGGGGCGATTTAACAACAACAGAGAACGCCGCATTAATGGTTTTGTGCACGACATCCCACGACAACAAGGGAATAGCCATGTCACCGTGCTGTTGTGGTGTTCTCTGGTGTTCCTTCCTTGTCTCGTCGGCGGTTTGTATTGCAATTGCAGACGCCCATGCCGCTCTTCTTCCGCTTTCCTCGTCTGCGTTTCTCTCTCGCATTTTCTAGGTGCTCATCTTCCTCTACCTTCTCGTCTTAGCGAAGGAGCAGCGCATAAAGCACCTACACACACGCGTAATTTATAAGTACTGTAATGCGGCGGGCAGCTAGTCTCCAGGCCGGGCAGCTGAGGCTCGGTGGGCGCACAGGCGTTCTTCCCAAGTCTTCGCCTACGTCGCAGCTGGTGACGCGCCGTTTTCAGTCCTTTATCGGCGAGCAGCGCTCGATGGCCCGAATCAGCAAGGCATCCTACCGTCATCCCCTCGCTCCCAAGGACCCGTCCCAGCGCAATGTCGCAATCCCCAGCACGGCTGGTCGAGCAGCAGTGGCGGCGGCGAGTGGCCGTGGCTCTTCTTCTTCTTCCGTCAAGGCCTCCTCCTCCACCTCGTTGTCCGCAGAAGAATTGAAGAGGCGCGCGCAGAAGGCGCTGCTGATTCAGATGCAGCAAGACGTGCTGTGGGAGGGCACCGTGATTGACGACATCAACAACAGTCTTGTCCAGCATTTTGTAAAGCTCAGCGGCAACGATAAGTATCGCCAAGCGCGACAGATGATGGTGATAGGTGGTCGTGCGATGATTGAGGAGCTCTGCCGTGCCGGCTTCCGCCCACGCCATTTGATGGTGGACGCAAAGAAGCCCATCCCGGACTGGGCGAAGAACCAAGAAGACATGGACATCGTGCTTGTGGACCGCAAGGTAGCAGAGGCGATCTCAGCAGGCACGGACGGCTACGTGGGTGACTTTGAGATTCCACCGCCACCATTGAAGGAGCAGCTCATTGCAAACCACCAGCGGCTGAACCGCGTGCTTGTACTGGACAACGTGGCCGACCCTGGCGTGCTTGGCACACTGTTGCGCACCGCGTCGGGTTATCAGTACGATGCGATCATCACCACAAACCACTGCGCAGATTTGTACGACCACCGCGTTATACGTGCCGCTCGTGGAGCCCACTTTCAGACCTCGGTACCCATCTACACACTCAAGGAAGAGGACGGGGACGACGTCTACGGGCTGCTGAACCACGTGGTGGAGCGCAACAATTTGCTGCCATTGTGCTACGCCGCACAGGAAGATAACGTGGATAGTGTCTTTGATACGAGGCCTGCGGCGAGTCCCTCAGAACACAAAGGAGAGGAAGGTGGAACCGACCGTCAGCACCAAGAGCAGACGCAACGAATCTATCATTCGAGTGTTGTTGGGGCTGCGCCTGTGGCGCTGCCGTCACCGCGTCAATTGAGCTCCACGTATGCCAAGTCCAGCGCTCTCAGCTCACCCCAACGCCCGGCCTCAGCTCGCGCATCCTTATCGGACTTCTGCCTGGAACGCTTTACACGCCTGACCGGCGCCGAAGAAGACGAACGCGGCGGCTACGTTCTCTTCGCGGGTCCAAATCACAAGCGCAACATGCTGCGCCGCATCAACTCACGTGTAGCACGCCCGACCACGCAGCTGCTGCTGGACAGTCTACCCGCCCCAACCGACGCACCGTCCGACTTGCTGATTTCGATGTCGGTGGTGCTGTACGCACTACGTCCCCGTGGGAACTGGGACTACTTGCCCATGGAGGCGAAGCAGGGGCATTCCTCCGTGGAGCTGCAGACAAAACGGGCATCCGTTGACATCGGCGTGAATCGTCTGCGAATGACCGCAGACGACTTTAACCTTGACGAGGACGAGCAGCGCGAAAAGGCGCACCTCGCGAATGAGTTTATGCGGTGGCGCCGGCTCAACAAGCACCGTGGCAGCGACTACGACCACTGGATGGACGCCGAGCAACGCCGCGTGCAACGCATGGTCAAGGACGAGCAACAACGTCGCGCCAGCCCGTGGTTGGCGACGAAAGACACAAGCACGCGACCGATGCCGGACTGGGTGCCGAATATCATCGATGAGTACCGTCAGTCGCTTGGCCGCGACGCTCTTGTGCACGAGCGCGAGGTCAGCAGCGCGTTTCGCCGTCCGCCGCCTCGGAAGTGAGGACGACGGAGCATATGTTGCAACACAAACGTGCCTGCCTGACTTGCGTGTTTCAGTTCTATGCTCGTTTTTTTTTTCCCCCTACTTCAGTGTGCAATTAGTCGGAACTTATGACAATGTTGTTCTTCACATTTGCCTTCTTAAATCCAATCGAACAGCGGCAGTAGAGAAGTTCCACTTCTGGAAGGATCACTCTCTTCAAAACGAGGGCAAAAAGCACCTGTAAAAGCAGACGGTGTGTTCTTCCTTGCCCCTTCACCTTCCCAAGTGGCATGCGTTTGAAGCATCCACGCGGCACGCTAACGTGCGTTAACTATTTCACCCTGACACATCGTGAATTGCCGTTGACCAGCGAAGCGCTCTGTATCAGCTTCTTTTTTGTTGTTGCTCTTTCCGGCAACTCAAGAAATGTAAATTAAAGAAAGACATGAAGCAGTAACACAGAACGACGCGGGGGCCGGCAGCGCTGCCATTCTTCTTTTTTTGTCGCGTGCTCCGTTGTTTTCATTGGGTTTGATTTTCTGCAATTCTCTGTCTTGCTCGTTCGTCTTGCCTACCCTCTAACGGAATGCTGGATTCTGTGCTGGAAGAAGAGGGACACGTTAACCGTGTCCTCTTTTCCTCTCCACCATTTCCATAAAAGTACAAAATCTAGGGCACCCCCTTCCAGCAACACCATCAAAATAATAATAATAATAACGAAAAGGAAAGTAGAGCAACGTTGGGTGCTGAGCATTTTGTGACACACCTCTTGTTGTTGGAAGTGTTTTTTTTTCTTTCTATCGCTTTTTTTGTTACTACTCCTAGCATCCTCTTCGTGACGCGATGGTGCTCTACTCCATCTACGTGTTCAATCGGTACGGTGACACCATCTACACGAAGCAGTGGAAGCGAACGAGTGCGGTGCAGCACGGCGAGGATGGCCTTGTGGCGGGGTTTGTCTATACCTTGCAGCACATTAGTTCCCAGCTGTCTTCCACACAGGCAGGCGGCCTGCGGGCCGTACACACGCCGTTGTACAAGGTTCACTATCTTGAAACCATGACAGGCTATCGTGTTGCCCTCTTCACTGACAAGGGCATGAACACCACGCTGGTGCAGGTGATTTTGGCGGAGCTCATGAAAGATGTCTTCACCCGCACTGTGACGAAGAACCCATTGTACCGCCATGAAAAAGGTGTGTTAATCACTGGGAACGAGTTTGAGGAAGGCATGGAGGAACTCTTTCGACAAAAGAAGATTCTCTCATGAGAAGGGTGTGTCACACTCGGCTACAGCCTCCCTCTTCCTTTAAAAGGCAAAAAAAGGAGATAGTAACAAAGGCAGCAGATTCGTCTCGATGCTTCCTTCCTTTTTTTGTGTGTGTTATGACGTGTCGCTGAGTTTTGTGAAAACAACGGTAAAAACGTGAGTTCTGCTGTGATTGCTTTTCTAAATGCGTTCTTGTCTGGCGGCTTTTGCGCGAGAAACGGTGCGCGGACAGCGGACGAGTGAAGGTGCTTTCATCCTTGGTATATCTGCACAGTATCCAACGAAAAAACTGCAAGTACTACGCAAAAAGTAGGGAGGAGGTGCTTGCCTCGTGAAAACCTGAGGCAGATATATTCTATTGTTGTTGTTGCTTTGGAAACACGAAACACATCAACTGGGAATGCCGAGGCATTCCGATGAGGGGGGGGGGAAAGCGAAAAGCATGGAAACCACATTCACAATTTCCGGCCAGCTGCAGCTTTCATTACACAGCAGTCCGTTTCCGTCTTAGTTGCACGAACGTTATATACCTCTTTCCCCAATTCCATAGTACCACGCTGCTCATCCTGCACTTATGCTTGATTTTCGTTGGTTTGCGGTGGGTGTGCAGTGCACTGCGACACAATAGTGTTGACCGAAACTTCTTGCTTTTTTTTTTGATGTCGCAATAGCACACACACACACACACAGAAGAACTTAGTGTGCTCCCTCTTTTTTAGATTCTTTTTGAGGCGTGTGGGTCAGGTGTTACAGCGTTACCCCTGCACAGTTAATTGCCTTCCTTTACTCTTTTTTGTGAGGGCTACTTTCTTTTTTTCCCTCAATACCGTGGAAGTGCTTGCTCCATCAATTATCGTATCTGCGTTACTGCCATCGACCATGTCGTCCGTGTTTTCCGACACCCGTGGCAACACCTTTCGCATCGAGAGCCTTCTCGGAGGTGAGAGTGATTCCTATGCGTCTCTATTTACCACCGCTGTCACCTACCGCGCACGTCACATCACGGCGAGCCTCGACACGGCAGCCACGGCCTGTGTCGCTGGAGCGAATGCCCCACCACTCACACCGGGTCAACCACATCCCACCGCCAGTGCTTCTGTGCCGCACGTGAAGCCCAACACCATATCTAAGACAGTGATGGTCACATACATCCCCCTCCTTTCCTCTGTTCAGGGCATCGCGCCGTCGAAGGAAGCATCCGCGCTGCTGGTGTTGCAAGACCACATTCGGCTCCGACGGCAAATCGAACACCCCTTGCTGCGGTCGTTGTTTGACGTCTTCTACACGCAGCAGTGTCTCGCTGCTCCTGGGAGGAGCGGAGCTGTCACAGCACCAACTGCAGGGGCTGCGGCTGTGGGCACTCCGGTGGAGGTGACTTCACCCACTAATGCGAATGCACGAGTACGAAAGGCAGCGTGTCTTCCGTCCAGTGTCGAAGACGTCAACGGTGACGAGTCGGAGGTGAAGGACGACGAGGCTACGGACGGTAGCAAAGCCGCGAAATCCTCGCCGCCACCTTCTAATACTACTTCTAAGTGCTCTGATATCACTGGCGCGGCCCTTGTAATCGTGGAAGAGTTCGTGGAGGGCTGCTCCTTAGCCGACTATGCCGATGCCATTGCCCGCAGGCGTCTCGTGCCGACTAGCGCGAAGCTGCAACGCGACGCCGCTGCCATCGCCTACCAACTTGCCCAGCTCTTTCATTACCTGCATGGCACGGGATACGTACTGTGCCGTGACATGCCGTTTGAAAACGTCATGCTAGACCAGAATAAGGGGTTCATCAGCGTGCGCCTGCCGCTCAGTGCGCTTCGCATGCTGCAGGAGCCGGGGGAAAAGTGTCTAACTAACGTGGCGGCGGCACTCATGTCACAAACCTCGCAGCTGAACCGCGTTAACGAGTGTCGCTTGACGGAGAAGTCGTGTTCGCTGCGCGCTCCAGAGCTACGCAGCATCCCGTACTGGGACGCCGCGTGGAACTCCTCCGACGGCACCAGTGATGGTGGTGCTCCTGCTTCTGCTTTTGGTGCTGCGGACATTTGGACACTTGGTGTGGTGACGACGCTTCTGTGCACCCTAAATCACAAGCAGTTTGCTCAAACCACACGTGCAGAGCGATTTGGCATCGCCAGCGCTCAGGTGCAGCGCCTGCAAGAGTTGCTGCCCGGGGACATGGAGGAGGGCATGCAGGACCTCATTCGTGGCTGCCTCGAGGCATCGCCGACGGCGCGGCCCACGGCGGGCGGGGTGCTGAAGTCCGCTGTTTTTGTGACCTATCGGTCGAACACAGAGCTGGAGCAGCACCGTGCCGTCATTAGCATCGCAGAGGCAGTGGAGAACGCCAACAAGCGCAAGATGCCACCACCTCCTCTGCAGTTGGCGGAGAGCAGTACAACGGCAGCGACACGTACGGTGGCGGTGGTGCCGGACACCGACCTCTCACTGCTCTCCCTACACGATACGGCGTGGGAGGCACCGAAGATGTACCGTGACGTGTTTTTGTCCAATGGCGGCGATGGGGCGGCAGCGCTTCCCGGGGAGCCGACGACGTCGCGCAGCTCACAGGTGCTGAACCGCGTGTCTCCCTCCCTTGCTCGCGCTTCTCAATATGCCTTGCAGGACCTGATGCGGCTGTGCGCACAGTACACGCGGCTAAACCCCACAGACGCTTCTGACAGCGCACCGTCAAGCGCGTACGCTGGTGCGATGGACAGAAAGGGCAACACCGTGTGCGAGCGCGTGCGTCGAAGTCGACAGATGCCTCGCGACCTGCCAAGCACGATACGCACCTTCGAGGAGCTGACGGCGCGATTTTCGCAGCTAGAGCGCATCAACCCAGATGTATCGTTCCGCCTCATGGAGTTGCTATTGGAAGGCTTTTCGAGCAGTCCACAGGATGTCGCGTCTATTCGGAAGAGTGTGACACTAGCAGATGCGCTGCTGTACGCCGAGTGGCCACCGGCGACACTAGACGAGGGCGCGGCGGTGGCGGGGCGGGTAGGCTCGCTGGAGACGTCGGTGCTGTCCGCCTCTGTGGATAAGGACCAGCGCGACTTTCAGGTCGCCGACGTGCTTCGGTCCATGCCCACGATGCCAGAGCGCATGATCGCGTCCGACCGAGCCGCCAACACGTCTGCGGTGCTTTACAATCAATGGCTGAAAAAGGAAAAGAAGAAGTTTGCAAAGTTGGACGGTTATTAATTCACGGCGAGTCTTTAACGTCAACTCGCTAGCTGCTTTACGTAGTTCTTGCCTTTATCTTGCGAAGCGAAGCACAATAGAAAGAAAAGCGAGGAGAAAAGCGTGCTTGCTTGATTTTTCAGCCAAGCGGCAACGCTCACCTACGCCAGCAGGAGTAACACGGAAGCATTTTCAAAGCTCATGACTGTCGTTGCACGCTATCTCCTCTCCCTCGTCTCCCCTGTAGAAAGCGGAGACAATATCCACGACGTTGCATTCTGTTGAGCCGCAAAAAAGGTACACGAAGCGTAACCGCAAGCAGAAGAAAAGCAGCTCGGCACTAGCGCATGAACTTTGCGCGTGTGTGCTTCGTTGTGTAACGATCTGCAGAGCTCGTTGCCGTATGGGTAATCACTGCTGCTTTTTCCTCTCTCTTTCCCCCTATTCGGATTCCGTTACTTGTCTCCTGCACTTCTCTCTTCACCCTCGCTGGGTTTCGCATTTTTAAGCAGCAGCTACTCACAACACGCACGGGAAGAAGCACGGGTATCTATCAGCTGCGTTTTAGGGGTTTTCTCGCCTTCCAGCCATGACAAAGCTGGTGCGAAAACTCAAGCAGATGGCGAAGAAGCGGGCCCATCGGAAAACGGTACAGAAACGCAAGGTGGAGCGGGCACAGCGGGAGCTGGAGCGCCGTAACGAGCAGCAGTCCGAGCGCCTGGAAGACGAGGTGGATCGCGAGATGGCGCGACTTAACAGCGAGCTGGAAGGGAACGAGGCAGTCGACACCGCAGGACATGGAGGGGGTGCTACTGCGGCTGAGGAAGCCGTCAACGCGGCTGTCAAGCGTGCAGTGCGCATCGTTGGCGACCTCGTCCTCGAAGCTCCGGGGAGGAAGAGCAAGAAACAGCTGACGCGGAAGCAGGCCAAGAGGAAGGCGAAGAAGATCAACCGTGGTGCGGCGGTGAGCGACAGTCTGTCGAAGAAGTGGGAGTACAAGAAGCGCCGCGTTAAGGTGCGGGCACAGATTCGCAATGAGGACCTTCACAACTAGTTCTCCGCTTGCCGCTGTCCTCCCACTCTCCCTTTTCCTTCCCTTTTTCCTATAACGCTGTGTTCCATCCCACGCCACGTTTTTGCGACGTTTAGACACTACTTGCTGCGACGCAGTTCAATAGGAAAAAAAAAACGTTTCCTTTTCCAGTTTTTTTTTGTGTAAAGGGTGTGGGTATGACAACGAGCGTATGCGTATGTGGGTGTTTAAGTGATTGCCTCACGTATAAATAGACGGGCACGCTCTGTTCAGGCCGTCTCTACTTGCATGCTGCGTTCTTGGCGGTAACAACACAAAAAAGGTAAAAGCAATAGAAAAACAAAGGAAGGAGCACATGTTCGCAAAGGCATTGATACACCCTCTCTCCTGCGCATGCACGTGTCAACTAATAGTGGCAAATGGTGACCACAAATACTGCTGTATAACTTTCTAATGATGGGTCTTCTCGGTCACTCCTCATCGCAGACATTTCTACAGGCCGTTAACGCTTGTTTGCTGGGGAGAGGTTAGCCGCCAACTGGCTCTTCCTTTCCACTCACTACCTTCTTTCCTCTCCCGCTTCCTTGCTGGCGGTGCTGGAGAGGCGCACTATCAATTGCGGTATTCAGCAGCACCTTATCATTCCTTTTTGTGTTTTTTTTTTCCGGTGCATGTGTGCTCGCTTTCGGTGTAAGTAACGTGGGCTTAACTTAACGCGTCCACACACAAGTACACACACATTCTGCGCAGCAGCAGAACCGTTTGACAAGCACAGTGTGCGCATTGTTGCCTGTCAGCTTTTTTTTCTCTTTGTGCTGTGGTGGTTAACGCTTCCGCCCCGAAAGTTTCATCCCTGCTGCGTACGAACCGAAGGCAGGGGTGGTGCCTGGTGTATGTTTTTTTTTTTTCTGCACTTAAAAGGGAGAAAAAGAGTAGTCTGCTCTGATCCTACCGCAGTGGAGTTTAAGTGTACTAGTTAAGTGTTGTTCAAGAGAAGGCGAGAGAGAGGTAGTCGTTGCAATGATGAATAGTCGCCCACCCTCTTCGCCCCCTGAGGCGGTGGAAGCACTAGCAGGTAAGCAAGAGCAGCCGCAGTCGATGTCGACGTCACCCACTGGGGCTGCGACGGCCACCGGGTTTGAGGAGGACACCTTTGTCACGCACGCCGGGGACGCCGTTTCCCCTCTCTCCGCTCTTACGATGCAAACCCTCTTCGGTCCCGCCTTTCGTGTCGAGGAGGAGGACCGCGAGACCTTCAAAGACCCCGCGTTGGTCGACACACGAGCCATTCTGCAGGAGCTCTTCGGTGCCGCGGTGCGTGAAGACGACGTCGACATCTTCAAGGAGGAACGTGCGGGCTTAGACAATGTCGCGAAGGAGATGCGCCTCAACAAGGAGTTACTGGTGTACGCGGTGGGGGAGCGGTACTTCGGCGCCGCAAGCACGCAGGTCCTACGCAGCGGTGAATACGTCCCTTTCACGCTACTCGAAAGCTCGCTGCCCCCGGCGTGGGTCGCGGACCGTCAGCGCGCAACGTCACCTGCGTGGTTGTTAGAGATGCCTGCCATCTACCCGAATCGCCAGACCCTGCACGCCGACCCGCGGCCCTGCGACCCGTCGACGTGCGACTACCTGGAGAGCAGCAAGAGCGCGCTGTACACGCCGAGCAATGTGCTGCGGTGGACGATGGATGGCTCTACATGTGCCAGTAACGCCCGCATGGTGCGTTGGAGTGACGGCTCAGTCACGCTGCACGTTGGGGGTGATGTGCTCAGCCTTACCGCATCGCAGGAGCCGACACTGCACCTTCTCGGCGAGTCGCTGCAGGTGGGGAAGGCGGGCATGGAAATCGACGCACTGATCGGGTCCATCGCACCTGAGAAGCACTTCAGCGTGGGTCTGGCCGGTGCCGTGTCCGTCGAAGCGGCGCTCGCACAGGAGCGTCGTCAGCGCGAGTTGGGGAACAGCGACCGCAACCTGCCGTTTGCAGATTTGACGATGCCGCCCATCGACTGGGCCCGCCCGCGCAAGGGTCGCACCATCCAGGAGGAGTACGTACGCGAAGAGTACGATAACCGCGAGAAGGAGATGAAACGACGCATCAAGGAGGGCCGACCGATGACACTCACGGAGCAGCTGCGACTAGAGGCGCAATTGCAGGACCACGTGACCGGCGCCACCGCCGAGGAGCTGCAGGCAGAGCGCGAGGACGCCTTGCGACAGGCGGCGCTTAGGGCTGCTGCGCGGTCTGAAAAGCGTGCCACGAAGCGGAGTCGGTTTGACCGTGACTTGGATCTGCACGGCGGCAATGGCGGGTATGGGCAGCGCGATCCGTTCTTGGAGGACGAAGAGGGTGACGACGAAGGCTTCGGCAACGTTGCGAACAACGAGGAGGCAGAGGAGGATGACGATCATGACGGCCAGCGCAGCGACTCCTATGAGCGGCAGTTTGCGGACATGTACGCCCGCAACAACACCGCCGACAGCGTGGCAGATCGCAAGAGGGTGAAGTCGGAGAAGGTGGCGACGCGGTACGACGGCTTGGCAGCGGCGCTGCGTGGACTGCTAACGCACATCCCGATGAACGCCGAGGCCTTTGCGTCGGTGGACGGCACACTGAGCTTCTTGGGTATCGACGGGACTCCAGAGGATGTGGTGAAGGCGGAGGTGCCAAAGATGCTTGCGGAGGTGGCGATGGAACTGCCAACGGTTAATACGGAGAGGGTGAGGGAGGAGCTTGCTGCGTTGTTTCCGGGAGAGCCTTTGTGACATTTGCGGAGACCACTTAAGCCACATAAGCGTTGACACACAAGCACATGAGGGCGCGCCACACAAGGGAGTTGTAAGCTCTCCCTGTCCTTCCCTCGCTGTATGCGTTGTGCCTGTGTGGAGACACGTGTGTGTGTGTGTGTCTGTCTAGGTGTTTTGGGCGTTTTTTTTTGTTTGTTTTGCTGTTGTTTGTCTAGCTCTGTTGTGCTGCAGCATGGAAGAAGGAGTTCCTGTTCTTTTAACGGTTTTTATCATCTTCGCTGGGAGACGAGGGGTTTCACCGATACTCTGCCGTGCACTTTTGTTTTGTTTGTATTTCCTCGCTTCTTTTTTTTTTTCTACGCACCGTGTCACCGAGACTTGTGCCGGTGTGTCCGGAGTGCGGAGATCAGTTGCAGCCGTTGCATTTTTTTCACTTCCGACAAGGCAACGAAGCCGCGTTGAGTGGCGCAATGAACTGTTAGTGAGTTGCATCGTCGTGAGAACGCGTCGACAAAGAAAAAGAGGGGTAAGTGAAAACGGGAGGCAACAGCATCGGTGGCATTTATCTCGTTGCCTTGCCTCAAACCTATGGGTGGTGGGTGATGGCGTGTTGTGTGTGTGTGTGTGTGTGTGAGTGGTAAGGACTCGCCGTTCTAGCTGTGCGTGTTCGGTTTCTTTCATACCTCCCTCTCACACACAATCTGTGAAGAAGTGTTCCACATTAAAGCAGCCTTTGCTGTTTGCCCTATACGTGCCTTTTCGCTTTGTCCGCCTGCATGGCTGCAGACGCCTTAAGTTGATGGGGTGAACCATCCATGTTTTTTTTTGTCTTTCAGTATCTTCGCTCTTCAGTAGTATCTGCTGCACGTGGCAGACCGCGCGTCTACAGCTCTGCGAAATCGAGGAGTTACATTAGCAACTACCTGCTCTCTTTTCTCTACACTTGCCTGGTGCGTGCCACCACCGCTGCGATTTGTACACGACGCACTGAGTCGTACTCAAAAACGCAATTAGCGAAGGACGTGTGTCCAGTCGACGCTCCACACAGGAACGCACACCAGCGAAAACACAATTGCGGTGCCTTTTGTTCCTCCCTTTTTCTCTTCACTCGCCAAAATGTGCAACGCTGCAGGGCCACCGCTGAAGAAGCGCAGGCCGCAGCCGTTGCCCCCCACGGAGCCCCTTCCCATTTACCTCGACAATAACGCGACGACGCCGCTGTGCGATGAGGCCTGGCAGGCGATCTGCCGTGTGCATAAGGTGTGGGGCAACCCTAGCTCCACCCACCCCTACGGACTGGCCGCCAAGTACGAGCTAGAGGAGGCCCGCAAGAAGGTGCAGGAGGCGCTGCACGCACCCAGCGCAGACTCGATCATCTTTACCTCGGGTGGCACCGAGTGCAACAACCTTGCTGTTGTTGGCGGAACGATCGCACTGCGCCAAAGACAGCCGCAACGCCGCTACGTCGTATCCACCAATGTTGAGCACCCGGCGGTGACGGAGGTGCTGAAGTTCATGGAAGGTACCGCGTCTGGTGTGAGCTCCGAGGGTGGAACAGGAACCGACCAAAAAGAGACGGTGGAGACTGTGCGAGTGGCGGTGAACTCACTAACGGGACAACTCGATCCCGCCACGCTGCGTCTCACGCTGGAGAGCCTGCCGGATGGACCCGGTGCCGTCGCCATCGTCTCCGTGATGTTTGCGAACAACGAAATTGGTTCCGTGAATGACATCAAAGAGCTGTGTCGGGTGACAAAAGAGGTGTGCGGTTCGGACTGCCTCTTCCACAGTGACGCCGCGCAGGCACTGGGGAAGGTGGTGGTCGACGTCACTGACACCGATGTCGACTTCCTCTCTGTCTGCGGGCACAAGTTCTACGGACCGAAAGGCGTCGGTGCCCTCTACGTCAAGCCCGAGGTGAGGGTAAGCAACATCCTCTTTGGCGCGGGTCACGAGCGGGGGCTGCGCCCGGGTACCGAAAATGTTCTTTTGGCCGCTGGCATGGCCGAGGCGCTGCTCTACGCGTGCAAGAACATCGACGCATTTGCTGCCGTGATGCGCAGCACCCGTGACGAGCTGCTGCGCGTACTGAATTACGAGCTGGCACAGCACAATATGGACCTTGTCATCAATGGCGACTTGGCAGTTGCCCTGCCAAACACACTAAACTGCGCGATTTTCAAAAGGGTGCCAAACTACAAGACGCAAGAGCCGGTCACGTTCATCTCGGCGCAGCGGTTGATTTTGTCGGTGGGGGACGAGGTGTGTATGTCAGCTGGGTCGGCCTGTCACTCCACCGCAGGCACGGACGCAGACATCGTCGTCTCAGACCCGCTCAAAGCGGTGAAGGTTAGTGTGGAGAGGGCTATTGGCACGCTGCGGATTTCAACTGGGCGCTACACGACGATGGAGGAGGTGCGACGTGCAGGGAAGATCATCGCCCGACGTGCAGCACAACAATTTGCCGATTAGGCAAAAAAAAAGAGAGAAATACTTTATGAAGGGCGCACATAGGGTTTGCGAGCTGCTGAGGGACGGAAGAGGCGCTGTCTTTTTTTGTAGTTCTGTTTGTTTCTTTCCGTTGCAGAAGCGTGGGGAAAGAGAGGACGGACTGGTTTGAATGCGTTTGCGCGGCAAATGCTAACGGCTGCATCACATAGCTTCCATTTAACTCGTGTAACACGAGAGGGAAAGGGAGATAGCAAGGTCAACGCACTCACCACCTTCATGCGCAGAGGCTTCTTTTAGGCGAACTGAATGCCCCTCTTCGCAGTTGCTTCTCCAGCGTTGCGGCGCGAAGTTTGAACGTTCTTTCTCATGCACGTATTTCAAAAGGAAATGGTACTGCCGTGATACGACACCCGGTTCTCCCCCCCCCCACACACACACACGCCTTCTCCTCGTGTATCGAACGGATGTGCTTTTTTTCTGTACTGTACCGCTGCATTTGTTTTTCTATTTCTTTCTTCTCTTATTGCTTGTTTCTTTGGCCAAGGACTGACTGACTCAAAGAAGGAAGGCATCACGCCGTACGTAGACGCGCATCGCAGGCAGTAATGGACGCTAGTTTCTGTGGCATCCCCTGTACCCTGCCGAATCAGTGGAAACTAGATATCCACATTCCCGTAGTTGAAAGCGCACCGCAGTCATCTCCCCCGGTGTGGCGCAACGTAGTGACGCCGCAGCTGCAGTCACTCGACTTCTACGCCGACTACTACAGCGAGCACCATACCTGCTGCTGGCCACGCACGCTGCTGGACGCACACATTGGTCAGGCTGCTGAAGCTGTTTCGCAGATATCCGTAGACCACAGACGTGACAGATATGACAGCGTCGCGGGAAAGTGCAAAGGCGAAGCAGATGATGCCGGTCGGGACATAAGCTGCACGACCCAGTTGTTGGGGAGCGGCAACCACGCACGTGTCTTTACTCAGCATATCATTCAGGTGGCGGAGCAGCTGTACCGAGCACAGCAGGAGAGACGGCCTCGTGCACCACACCCGCGTCGAATTGTGTTCCACAACGCCGTTCCACCGGTGTTGCGGTGCAGTGACCGCGGAGAATCACTTGTGTACGTGCTACAAGGTCAAGTCGTGCTGTGCCACGTGTGCAGACGTCTTCCTTCTACAAGACAACCGAATGGATCACCAGCATGGCAGGGTCAGAATGCGAGTTGCAGAGGGCAATGGTGCACCCACGCACAGCTGTCAGACGCTGTGGCGCGTGACGTTTTCCCACCCTTTCTCATCATGGCGCCTTCACAAGAATGCGCGGGGTACTTCGACAGCGAAGTTGGGTCGGCCTCGGACTCAAATCGTTGGCATTCGAAGCCCTTAGTGCTCGCTTTAGAATCCATTACCCGTACGGGTGACGCAACTCAACAACTAAAGTGCGACGACAATGCATCCGTTCATGTTGCAACGGTTTCAGATGGTGTTGCATGCTGGCGAGCTGCGTACTCACCCTTTACGTGGTTGTGCAACCCGCTGGGGAATGCGCAAGTTTCACCGCTAGTGCGCACGGGCGCTGCCGTCACACGCTTGCCGCGACGTTGTGCCCACTCCAGGACGAGCAAAGAACTCTTTCAGCAACACAAGAAGTCGTCGTCGTTGCGCTTCAGTAGCGACGATGGCAGCGGCAGCGGCGGCTCTCTCTCTCCCTTGCCAATCAAATTCGCAATTTACGCCACCGCCTACACATCCACGGCAGCGAAGAAGCGCATCCTCGCTGAGATGGGCACGAGTCAGCTTTACATCCCGCACGTCACCCAACTACTTCGATTTGGCTTTCGCGGCGGTGACGCAGGCGAGGAGAGCGAGGAACAGCTTTCGCTGGCCCGTTCGCGACGACCACGCCAGATAATGCACTTACTGGAATCAAAACTAAAGTACCCCATCAGCGAAGCGGGTAACGCGGATGCCGCGCAGGTATCGGCTGACGCACTGGCGGAAGCCGATGACAAGGTCCGAGGCCCTGTAGAACACTCTCATGATGGCGAATCCTGTCCACCTTTCAAGGTGCCTCGGAAGAAGGGGTGTGACGAGGCGTCGACAGCAAGGGGGGCAGTGCCGGGTTCCTCACAAGTGGCAGAGGTGCCGTGTGCGCAGATGGTACTCTTAGGCGTGCTTCGCACAACTCGACCGGTAGTGCGGGAGCGGTGTGTAATGCCCAAAGCAACGACTCTCTCGGCTGTCATTCCAAAAACGCAACGGCCGGAGCACCAGGGCGACGGGACCGCGGAAAATAACACTGATGGAAGTGGGCAGCAGAGTACCAAGGGAGGATGGCCGCTGCGGATTACGGTGGACCGACCGTCAGATGCAAGTGCAGTCGTGACCTTGTCTCCCCTCAGCACTCTACAAGAATTGGCGAGCGCTCTGCGTCGCGTGTGTAAGTGAAGTGGACTTGAGAACCGCTATGATACACATCACAAAGTGGCCTTTTTTGTTTTGTGTTTTGCAGGCCTCTCTGACTCTCTGGAGTTGTTTCTTCTGGGACCAGTGGGGGAGGTAAAAATATGTTCCCACTGTGTGTTGTCACTAACCTTATGGGTGGTTGGAGTCCGCTTCCAGCTCCTCACCTACCATAAAAAAAAAAAACGAAAGTGAGGTCATGCACAGCAGGATGCACTATGTGCTTCCTCCTTTGCTTTGTCACTGTGTGCACTGCCTAGCTTATGCGTCCCTCTGTACAGGATATGGAGGAGTTAGCAGCAGTTCAAATGTTGTGGGCTGATGTGCTTTATTACCAGCATTTCTCTCTGTTTTGACAACCAAGGAAGTCGGTTGCGTTGCCGGTCGGTGAGCATTTGTGCTGCTCTAGCTGTATACTTCACGTTTGCCTTCCCGCCCTCCCCCGTCTTTTGATCAACGATGGCACTCTCTTGCCACACCACACGGCCTACTATGCAAAGGAATACAAGAAAACAAAAGCAGGGAAAAATCACTAAAGGGTGCGTGTGCTCCTCGGCTCAGCGTCGGTTTCTGTGTTGTGAGTTTCATAACATGCGCAGTCGACGAATACTGTGAAAAGGCCATACTAAGCAGAAATTGACAACTGCTTTTTTGTTTATTTGTTTGTTTGACAAGTCCTTTCTGCGATCCTGTCTTCAAGGTATTGCAACTTCAATAGTCTTTCACCTTTTCTCTTTTGAGTGATTGAGCGTGTTTGTGTGTGTGTGTGTGTGTGTGTGTTTGTGTGAAGGCGTCGAAGACGTCGCCCAACTCTTATCCATCGTAACAGCTTCCTGCGTTTCCCTTGTGTCAGGTACTGTTAAATATGTACTTCCGTGTTCATTGTTCTAATTACTGACGAAGCGAATTCTCTTCCTCATCGTTTTCCTCCCGAAACATTGATAGGTCTGCTCCTCCCTGATTGCTGTTCTTACTTCTTCCCCCCCTTTTTTTTTCTGCGCTCACACGCGTGGGGTTTTGTTTTGCTCTTACCTTTCACCTCACTCCTCTCCTCGTTTGTTCGCGTGCATTTCATAAGTTGCAATAAAAAGAGAGAAAGGTCATCACCTGCACCTCTCCTTCTCAAGTAACGTGGTTGTGATACGGCGCTCTGCTCCGGCAGATCTGCACTGCAACAGTTTTTGTCCATAAAAGCTCTTGCTTCTCTTTCGTTTGTTTGTGTTTTGACGACGGTTCATCTACGCTGGACCCAGCACTCATAGCGCTTCGTCAAGTGTTTCGCGCTTCTGTGTGTGCCTGTTTCATTTTCCTGGCCTCTTTAGAGACCCGCTTTTTTTTTGTTGTTGTTGGTGTTTGTTTTACTGTTACACCATGGGAAAGTCAAGAGTAGCGCACGGGTCGTTCTACGCCAATATGGCTATTTTATCGGCTGTGTTGGTGTCTGAATCTCTTTCCGCTACGTTGATGATGCCGTTTGTCGGTTTGTTTGTCTCGCACCTGCAGCACGTTCCCCCTAGCGAGGCAGGGTACATGTCAGGTCTGCTCATCTCCGTGTTTCAACTCGGCCAGGTGCTCACTGGGAAGATGTGGGGCACGGCCAGCGACCGGGTGGGTCGCAAACCAATGATCCAAGTGGGCTTGCTAGCGAACGCGATTGTGTCGACCTTTTTCGGCATGAGTCCCAACCTTACCTTCTGCATCATCATGCGCTTCATCCACGGCTGTGCGAATGGCAACGTGCTGGTGGCGAAGACGGTGATCGCGGACATCACGGATAAGGAGACGGAGGGGATGGGCTTTGCCGCGATCAGCATCTTCTGGGGTATCGGCTCCATTGTGGGTCCTGCCATCGGTGGCTACCTGTACGACCCGGTGCACCACGCCGTGCTCGGGCCACGGCTCTTTCCGGGTGTCACGGAGGAAAGCGGGAACATCTTTTTAGACCACCCGGCCCTATTGCCTTGTCTCGTCATCGGCGTGTTTTCTGTTATCACGCTCTTCATTATATCGTGGATTCTGCCAGAGACGAGTCGACACCCTGTAGATCCGCTGCTGTCGCTCTTCACGGGGCATTCTTGTGTACGGGACCATCCCACGCCACACGCCAAGAGGTTAAGTCACCCTACCACGGGTGGTCCCATCTCCAGTGGTGCTAGCCATCCCGCCACCGCAGGCGAACTGATCGCCGTTGTGGAGGCTGTAAACGACAACGACGCTGCCAGCGACGACGACGTCGACTCCCAGTACGACGACGCCGATATCTTGAGTGGCAGCGATGGCTGGAAAGCAGCCTCGAGTCCAGCTGCACCGTCGCAGCTCACGAAACGTCTTTTTTCCTCGACAAACGCCCTGCTTGTGCCGGAGGGTCTGAACAAGGTGATCGCGTCTGCGATGCTGGCGAAGGAGTACGACCGCCGCGCTGCCGTGCCGGGGACGACGGCGCACGTCGTGACGGGGCGGCACGCGACACAGCACACGCCACGGTCGTCATCTGTCGGTGGACGCCGCGAGCCGCGGCGACGCAAGAACGATGACGAAAAGCTGCACGACGACGACAACCCGTGGCAAGGTGGCAGCGATAAGCGGACCGGGACGGGTGTTATCACTGCCGGTAACAATGGTGTAGACAACGGTCTTCACAGCAGAAATGCAGACGACGCTAAGCTTGCAAATAGTCTGCTGAAGCGGGAGGCGAGCGATTCCTTCTCCGACGACGCAGTTTCTGCGCCGATGGCCTTTGGCTACCGCGAGGCCTTCCGAATGCCGAGCTCGCGCAACGTCATGGTGATGTACATGTGCATTGCCTCGACGGAGAGCGCGTTGCTGGAGATCATTCCGCTGTGGGCGATTTCAGAGCGTGAGAAGGGTGGGCTAGGCTTTGCTTCGGCGGACATCGGCACCCTCCTCTGCATCTCCTCTGTGGTGTACGTTGCGGTGAATGTCGTGTTCAGCCGCGTGCTGAAGTGCCTGGGTGGCGCGACACGTCCGCTGTGGGACTTCTCGGTGCTTCTTTGGTGTGTCACATCTATTGTGACGCCATGCTGTGCTTATTTTACCAATGAGCAATCCATCTTCTACAGTGCCTCGCTTATCACCTCCGTTCGAGAAATTGGACTGTCGTGGAGCTACAGCATCCTGTACATGTACGTTGTGCGCTGCGCACCCGACGACTGCGCCGGATCCATCAACGGCATCGCCCAGTCGATCGGGTCGTTCTCGCGCATGTTGACGATGCTCTTCATTCCTCCTGTTTTTGCATGGTCGTTAAACGGGGTGACGCACCCGTTTCCGTTGAACTTTCACTTCGTCTTTTGGGTAACCTGCGTACCGCTGCTGCTGAGTTTTGTCATGTCCTCGTACCTCCCTGTTCGCGTGACTGGTTGAGTTGCATAAAGAGAGCGACGAAAAAGCAGTAAAGTTTGAAACGATAACAACAACAAAGGAGAACGTCAATCACCAGGGACGACTCGAAAACTGTAGACACGTTCGCGAAGCATTAAAGAGGGGAAGAACAGTACGCGGTAAGTCAAAGGAGATCGAGAGGGTCGCAGGTGCGCTTTCCAGCTCCCTTCTCTCTCTCTTTTCTTGCAGTATGCTGGGTGCGGATATGAAGAAACACGTGTCGCCATGTCCAGCGATGATCACCACCGCGTTATACCTCGAATCAGCAACGAATACGAGAGATTCTCAGTTTCACGCGGTAACAAGTTGGTGGTGCGAGCTGAGAAAGATGATACAACATCACTGCAAACTTCCAGAGCGCTTCTCTCGAGTCTTTTTTTTTTCGAGAGAAGGGCAAGGGGGCGTTGGCAACACCTTCGCACCACTCCATTTTCGAATTCGCTGATGTTGTCTCACACCTGGCGTGTACACACATACTTTCGCTTTTCTCTCTTTCTCCTTCTCACTGTTTTATTTTGTTGTTTTGTTGTGGTTGTACTGCGTGTCGAAAGCTGAACGCCTTCACGACGACAATGTAAACAAACTGAAAACTGCTTTTTCTTTTTCTGTTGTTGCTCGTTTCTTTACGGATCCTAATAGAGCCGTTTCCCCCTTAGTGTGGATTATCGAGTAGTTTATACCTCACTGTTGGCTCGCGCTCCACTCACTCCCTTTTTTTATGCCTTTTTCATTATAACGTTAGACTTAACACAATCTCGAAGTGTACCACGGAGCTCCTTGCCGTGGCTAAGCCCTTTTTGTTTTATTGTGTGTGAACTGATTATAGTTCTTATTAGTTTTTTTTTCCCTCGTGTGCGAGCGTGTGCGTGAGGGTGAAAAACCTACCCTTGTTTGCTTGCCTCAGTGTGGCATCAATCTGCCACTGGGGTTATTATCATTATTATACCGGCGTGCCTTTTCTTTCCACGCGTCCGCGGTCTACTTAATTCCCTTGTGCCTACTGTTGTTGTTGGATTTTTCTTTTGCCGCCTCCGTTTTTGTTGTTTACACCTTTGACTGCTCCTACGTGCCGGCTGAAAAACCCTCGTAAGAGAAAGGGGATTAATTTGTTGTTGGGGAGCGTTTGTTTTTATATAGCACCGCAATTTTGCAAAGAATGGCGGGGTCTTCAAGCGAGGCGGGTGCGGCTCTACCGCCACCGCGAGGA
>OESO01000194.1:523189-535376 GCA_900240985.1 Crithidia bombi | reverse complement strand
TTCAGTACGAAGATGATGAGGTCGAAGAGATGCTGTCTGACCCAGCAGAGAGCGACTCCGTCTTGGACGTCCGCGTTGCCGATACAACGGAGGTCTCCAGCCGTGATAGTGCTGATGGAAGTGGTGTCACGCACAATCGTGAAGCGCGGGGCTGCAGAACAGGTACCACCTTTTCTTCCACGTGGGAGGTGACCCTTGCGGCTAGGAACACCACGGCTCTGCCATCGTCAACTGCATTTCTGTGTGAGAAGAACGTTACGGAGAGCTCTGGTGTGGGGGAGTCGCAGGAGACATCTGTCGTGCCCGCAATGTACGCTGGAGCGTCGATTCCGCAAAAAACGTTGACACTGTACAACAAGCTGAGCTTCACGTCTCCTGCGAAGGCACTTGGGGAAGACGTGGACGACGGAGACGATCAGATGAACGTTAGAGTAGGGATGTTGGGGCTGAGAAGGAACGATATGGTCGGACACGTTGAGGCAACGAGTACTACCTCTGCCCGTCCAATCAAGGTAGTCCATGATGACAAAAATGTGGATTTCACTCAGCGCCGCACAGCTGGTCCGAACGACAGGAGTAGTAGCAGCAGCTCTGCCGAGGCGGGTGAGACGGAAGAGGTGGTGACGGTGTTTGGCTACCGTGAAGCCTTCACGCTTCCCCACACGCGTTTTATGCTCTCGCAATACATGGTGCTTTCTGCAACAGACATGATTGCGCGGGACTGCTTTCCGCTGTGGGCGGTGGCCTTCACTTCGATGGGCGGGTTGGGACTGTCCCCGAGCCAGGTGAGCTACATCCTCCTCGCCAACAGTGCGCCATGCCTCACGGCGAATCTTCTTTTCCGCGTAGTGGAGCGTTACTTCAGCAACAAAATGGGCCTCATGCGTGTGGGTGTCGTCGGTGCGGGAACGGTAGTGATGCTGCTGCCCTTCAACTCTTACCTGGGATCCTCGTTCTGGGTGTACATTCTTGTGTTTCTCTGCACCGCTGGGCGTCAGGTATTCTGCTCTTGGTGCTATAGCCTCAATACAATGCTGACGGCACGCTCAGCCCCTCCCGGCCACGTCGGCTCCATCATGGGTATCAACCAATCTTGCGGTGCGCTGGTACGTGGTATTGTGCCATTCTTTGCAGCACCGTTGTTTGCGTGGTCCATCTCAAGCCCCCACGTGTTTCCTTTCAATCACGCGCTGGTCTTTTTTATTTCATCGCTGATGTTCTTCTTCTGCTGGTGGCGCTCGTACAGCATTCGCACCAACGCTGAAGGCCACCTGCAGATGGTGGAGTAGCGTTCACGCTGACATGAGTATGGGTGTCCATTTTGAAAAAGGAGAGGAAGTACGAACAGAGTTTTTTTTTCTTCTTTCATTTGTCTCCTAATTTGGCATTTGCTTTCTCAGCGGCTTTACGTCGCTGCTGAAGTGCCATTGCCTTTGACACTTCTTTCATTGTGCTCCATGCTTTTGTGCATTACGTGCATCGCCCACATAAAGACACACACGGTTTTTTGTGTGCGTTTTGGTGCTCTTCAGATAGCATTTAAGAAAAGCACGGTGACGACCTTTATACTCAAGAAGCTAAATAGCGAAACGAAAAGTTGCTCTCTTTTTTGAGGGGGAGGGGTGCTTGTGCTTGCTTTTTCTTGGTGTGTGTGTGTGTGTGTGTGTGTGTGGAAATCGAAGTCTCCATGTTTACTTTGTTTGGTATATTGCTTTTCATGACGTGTACGGCTGAATTCAAAGTGTTAGGTCATGGTGGTACCCTTCTTTTTCTTCAATAACCTGCTCACCATGTTTGTTCCTGAATTCTCTTTTCGTTTTCTGTGTCCTTGCTGCTGCTGTTTGGTGGTGCTTCCAAGAAATTCGGTGTGCTCTTCCATATTTCAATCACGTTACGTTGACTTTCACTGAAACAACTGTTGTTCATCAACTTCAGTTTTTTGACCCCTTCCCCATCTCTCGAAGAAAACAAAGGCTTTCGGGAGTTCGGTCTCATACAGCTCATCAAGAAGTACCTGGGACAACCGCGTTGAGTCTCGGTCAGGGGCAGCGGAGTCGACTTCTGTTTCCTCAGGTAACTCTGTGCATCACACCTCGTCTTGTCATTTCACTTCTCCTGTAGCTTTCCAACGCTCTTCTCTCCCCTCCCCCACCGTCTCCGTTCCACAGACAACTTTGTTTGTTTTTTCTAATTTAACACTCCTAAACGCCACCGCTTTCGATTTCCATGTTACTATGCTGCGTGCAAAAAAGCAGCAGTCCCGCGCTTCCCCCTCCCCCCTCTCCCTTTTTTTTTTGCTCTCATCTCTAATGAAACAGACAGGTAAGTTTATCTCTTTCTATTATGGTGGTTCATTGCTCGGTTGTGCAGTGGTTCTGACACAGGGGCAAGTTAAACCACACACCTACGCACGCACGACACGAGCATCGTAGCGAAGGGACTGCACTCCCGTAAGTGCGCGTTGCCCTTGTGCTTACTGCTGTTGCTTCTTTTTTTTTTTTGCCTTAGTTCACAACCATAAACGCAAACAAAAAGGAGTGTGCTTTAAAACAAGACAACAGTAGGCGTCACATCAAGCGAAACAAAGCAAAAATAGCGACATGCCGAGCCTTCACATCACCACGCCTGTGGGGGTTAACCCCGCGGTACCACAGAATGTTCGCAAGGCAAAGATCACCCCGCTGCCGCTGTCGCAGATGAATCCCGATGACGTTATATATCGTGAACGAGAGTTTGTGTTCGACGATGCTAATGCCATTTGTGGGTCCATTTGTCGCCCTTCCTGCAGAGTGTCTCGTCAGATGAAGCCAGCGGTAACTACTCCGCGGCCGGCTGATCGGGATGTTTATGTTAGGGACAAGTTATCAGCGCAAAAACGTGGGCCGTCGCATCAGTGACAAGTACGCGCCGCCGCTTCCCCATCGCATCAGTGGCTCTCCTCACCAGCGTGGATTGATGATGCTGGGCTTCGGTCCGGGTGCAGCACAAACGTCTGGATGTGGCGCCGTGTTTCGCTTCTTTCAAGGGTTGTTCAATGGCAACGTGCGGTGCGAAGACGATGAAGGCGACATCCACCGATAAGACAAACTCAGGCCCGGTGGGTTCTCCCTTCACTGAAGCTGTGGCAGTGCTTTTGGGTTTCTGATCGGTCCTGGTCGCGGGTGGCTGCTGTATGATCCGGGCCAACTCGGAGACTTGCTGGGCGACACTCAGACAAGCACGGCGTTTCTTCGCCACGCACCAGCGTCTCTCCCTGAGTCTCGTTGTCTTGTGTTTTTTTTTTTCGGCGGTACACAAAGCATCGGCCTCATCGTGGTGTGCACGGGTTCTGGGATAGAAGCAGTCCAACCCGAAGCCGCAGCCGCTGCCACCAGTTCGTAGCACCGACTGGTGTACCCCTGCCCCATGCATGGGTATCGTGCCAAGCCGTGCTTGTGCTGCCGCCTATCCAGTACGAAGACGACGAGGACGAGGACAACGAAATTTGCGCCGTTGCAGTCACGAAGGACTCAAGTAAGGACACACTGTGCTTCAAAAAGGTGGATCAGCAACACAAAACGCTGAGCGGCAGCAGTGCTTCCGTAACTTCCTCTTCTACCCACGACGACCGAGTTTTCTCGGTGCCCTTTTCTCCGGTGCACCACGAAGATGCCCGTGAGGTGGACCGAGCTGAGCTGGAGGAGCTGGCGGTGTCTCTCTCTGATGGCGACGCAACCAGTGCAAAGATGGCAGACCGGTGTGTATCCAGTGAGGCGGCGGTTGTGAGGGACACAACAGCGACCGCAGGCACAGTGGAGAGTGGGTCAACCGGTCGCGAGGCCGTGCCCGTGGCGCCCGCTACCGAGGCGGTGGCGACGAAGTTTGGCTACTGGGAGGCCTTCGCGTCACCGTACTCTCGGTTCTTGCTGATCGAATGCATGATGCTCTGTGCGACGGACGTGGCTGCACGTGAGTGCCTCCCCCTGTGGTCCGTGGCGACCACTGATGTCGGTGGTCTGTGCATGACCATTAGCCAGATGAGCTACATTCTGTTGCTGAACAGCCTACCGTACTTTGTCGCGAACATTTTTTTCCGCATCTTCGAGCGCCGCTACACGAAGAAGATGAGGCTCTTTCGCATATGCATGCTGATTGCACGCACCGCAGTGCTGCTGCTGCCATTCGTCACCTATGTACACCCCACCGCACTTATGTACATATTCGTGTTTCTCTGTACCGCTCTTCGTCAGATGTTCGTGTCATGGTGTTACAGCCTCAACACGATGCTGACGGCACGCGCTGCTCCGAACGGTCACGTCGGGTCCATCATGGGTATCAACCAGGCTTGCAACGCCTCCGTGCGTGGACTGACGCCTTTTATTGCAGCCCCGCTGCTTGCGTGGTCGGTCTCAAAGCCGCACATCTTTCCCTTTAACCACTTTTCAACTTTCTTTTTCTCGGCCACTGTCTTTTACTTTGGCTGGTGGCGCTCCTATGGGTCGCTCACCGATGCAGCCGGCAACTTGCAGATGGCCGAGGTGGGTCCCTTTTTTTTCTACATTTTGCTTAGCTTTTTTGTTTTCGTGTGCTTTGCCTTATAAGAGGTATTATAGCGCTTAGACGGCATCATCACGATGCAACGCCCTTTTGTTTTCTACTCTTCCTCAAGCTTTTTCTCTCCTAACTGCTGATACTATTCCTTGTATTCTGACGTTTGTGTTTGTGTGTTGCGGAAAGGAGGAGGTGTTGGTGGTGTATAGCAGTCAAATAAAGCTGCACGTCTTCAAGTGTGATGGTACTTGTAGGGTCGACGGCTGACATTTTCGGGTTTCCATCGTTTCTTTCTGGCGACGTTTTCCCCACGTGCTCCTCTTCTACCCTTTCTTTCTGCGTAGAACGCACCCTCGAGCACAGGATAAAAGGAGGAGGGGGGAGGGGCAGAGCGCAGGAGGTGGTAGCAGTGGGAGATATGAACGCGTAAAAGAATCCCTTTCTATTTGGCGGGCACAGAAACATGAACTGAAAACTCACACAATCATACACGCTGGAGATCGCACCAACCCGCTTCGCTAAACAGCAAAGAACAACAATATAACAAAAACCAATAATTAAAACGCTTTGTTTTCACATCTCTCTTTTGTGCAACAGCATAATTCTAACAACAGCAATGTCGACACCAACGAAAAAAAAAGTGCTCTTGTTACTTATTGCAGATGGCTGTCGAGTTGTGCCCCTTTTTTTTACCTTCTAAGTGAGTAGCAGTGAAGATAAGTTCTCTCATAGTGTCCAGAAAGCCGGGCGGCGCTTCAGGAATTCATGTTAGTGCATTCTCAACCCACGCCTTTATAGCTCTCGGATGGGGCAAAAGGAGTTTATGGACGACACGCTAAGGGCTAGCACATGTAAATGTAAGGGAGAGTGCGCTTTTTGGATTCTTTTTTTTTTCCTCCCCGTCCTTGATCGCGTTTTCTACTACAACTTTTTTTTTGCTTTTGCTGTCCTTTGTGTTCGACTAGTCAGTGTATACATGATCTTCAGTGTTACAACTTCTTCGTCGTTGGCGCTTGTCGCCAGTCCTCTCTCTTTTCTCTTACTACGTGGCTGTTGCTTACAGCATTCTATCTATAAACTCTGTTTTTTTTTTTTTCATATCTACTCTCCTCTGTTTTGCCGCGGGATAAAACCAGTACACGTTTCGCGTCGGAACATAAGTAAATAAATATGTATATATATACTGGTGCTCTATTTACCATTCTATGCATGAAGCTCTTGTGCTTTCCCTCGGGAAGGTGTCATGCTTTTAAAAGAAGGAAAAGAGAGAAAGAAGAAATCAAAAGCAAAACGCCGAAGTACCACATCCAGTCCCAGTGAGTGTAAGAAACCACCTCACTCCTGTGGGGAAACACTGTGTGTGTGTTTTTTGCTTGACCCAACGCGCCTTCGCCAGAAGTGCCGAGCTTTTTTTTTCTTCTCTCTCTCTCTCCGGCGGTCGGTAAAAGAGAGGGGACGGTGACCTGTTGGACGCGGTACACACTATCTTCTGTGGTCCTACGTGAGAGACATATTCCAGCGCTTCCTTTGGTGAGAATAGGGTGTTGGCTATCATCGCGTTGGTTGTGAATGGTGCGTATCGGCTACCACGCTCTCTAACTTTTGGTACTGCCACTGCTTTCAATGCCGCACGCATGAACTACAGCCGCTCACCTTGTTTATTCTGACCTACTTCTCATTACCCTGCGACCTCATTTGCTGCTTTCTGTTTTGTTTCCCCCGCCTCTGCAATTACCTATGTAAAGTGCAATCAACACGTAAAATACAGAACGAAATCACTATTTCACACACCCGCTCTCTATTTTATCTGTGTGTAGTTTTGATCTTGAGAGCGATCTAGCCACCCGCCGTCACCGCCTCCCTATCGTTTTTTTTTCTGTGTGCGTGCGTGTCGTTTATTCCGGTTTCTAACTCCTTCACTCTGTTTTTTTTTCTCTTCTGGTTTTCAGTGCTTTTTCGCGTTTGTGTGTGCATGCGTAACGCCGGTGAGTGCTGTGCCGTAGCATCTTTTTTTTTTTTTCAAAAGTGTTTCACATTCGTGGTTGCTGCTCACCTCCTTTTATTGTGGTTGTTTCTGCTTTGAAAGTAAGCCTTCTTATCCCCCGGCGGTCTTTTATTGTGCGCTGCATTAACTGTCTTCGACTTGTGTTGGAGTGGACCCTTTGGTCTCCTATTGGATTTATTTCTCTTCGGTGCTGTTAAAGTCGACCTTCAGCATTGTCACTTGTGTAATCGTCCGTACACGAGGCGAACGCGGCAGATACGCATCACAGACATTTCTTTCATCCTTTTCTGTGGTCCCCACAAACAAACAAGCAAAAAAGAAAGCGCAGAAGACACAACAATGCTAGCTGGTACGGTTACGTTGCTTCTGATAGCGGCGTTCAACATCTGCCCGTCCCGCTACCTCCACCCTATTGTGGGTATAATGGTGCCGTCGCTCGGGTGGTTTGTAGCGAATCTTTCCATCGCTCGTGGTCCATTTGTGTGGTACGCCTGCTCCCTGGCAGTTCAAGGCGTGTTTGCAACACTGCTCTTCGCGACGATCGGTCTAAAGAGTGATCTCATCACTCGAGCTGTAATTTGCCCGTTTTTGGCGACAGCCGCAACGGGCTGGGCGAAAGAGTTCATCCCACCGGTGAGTGGGTGGTGCACCACAGCGGTGACGCTGATTCAGCTGTGGAGCATTTTGGGTGGGATCATCATGCTCGCGTGCTACCCGGGGAACATCATGCAAGTGTTAGAGCAGCAGGACTTCCGCAATCGCCGTCTCCGCGCAGCGGCGAAGAACATTCACAAGAAGGACAAGAAAGTGGAGCTGCTGACCGTTCCATCACCGAGCAACAAAATCACACTCCAGACGCTGATGGTGAAGCAGTCGTACGAGACGTCGCGGTGGGTGATTTACTGCGGCGGCAATGCGGAGTTTTTGGAGAACACCATCGCCGACATCCACGTCATCGCGGACACGGTCCAGGCGCATGCGGTGCTCTTCAACCCACGCGGTATCGGCTACAGCACCGGCTTCATCACGCAGCTCGGCGACCTCGTCGAAGACACCGCCTCGGTGGCTCGGCACTACGTGGACAAGGAGAAGATCGAGGAGCGGAATCTCCTTTTTTTTGGCCACAGCATCGGGGCCGCCTGCGCGGCGGAGGTGGTGGCGCGGTGCTTCCCACAGGCTTCTGTGGTGGTAGACCGTGGCTTCTCGGCCATGTCGGACGCCGCCGTTGCCTTCTCCTATTTGACGCCAAAGGTCACAAGAGCGCTGTTTCCTTTCTTCGTCGGGGACCTGCGCACCATTGATGCGTGGAACAGCATTCAGCACAACCGCAAACTCATTCTCTACTCCAAGCAGGATGAGATCATTCAGTACAACCTCGGTTGCATGGCACGACTGCCTCAGTTTCAGAAGGACGGCGCAGATGCAGAGAAGGTCGTCGAGCTGGTAGGAACACCACCGTCGTACCACAACTGCCTGCTCAACGCATACGACAACACAGACGAAGTGTTCGCGCGCATAAATAAGCTCTTTGTGAAAAATAAAGATTAGCAAAAAGTACTTTCTCTGTATGTATGTGTATGTGTGTGTGGGGGGAGGGGCAAAACAGGAGCGCTTTATGGTGGTGATCTACGCGAAAAACAACAGTGTTGTACGATTAAGAACTCTTGCTATGATGCACATGCGTCGAGATGAGTTTTGCTGTTCTCTTTCCCACCGCCTTTTTTCAGTTGTCGTGTTTAAAAAAAGGGAAGATTCTCAAAAGAAGATACGAAATAAAAAAAGAACATTATAAAAACGCGAGGAGGGTGATTGGCACTCGGCAGAACACGCGCATGCAATCCTGTGGAAAATACCTGAACGAGTAGTGGGAAGTGTGGTTGCTAACGATGGGTCTTGGTAACACGGGGGTGATGCGTGCCCTCTTTCCTGATAGAAACTCCTGGAACGATACATATTATCGCTTTTCTTCTTTGCGTTTGGCAATAAATGCACACAACGCGCCGTTATTGTCTCAGGGGTGGAGAAAAAAGGCACGAAAACAGGAATAAGAGTGTACGCAACAGCTTTCTCTTTTTTTCCTAGAGGTACGTTGAAATGCGTAGTGCAACACCTGTCCGCCTGCACTCTTTCTCGGTGGGTTATGCTGTTTTTAAGCTGGTGCATCCCCCCCTCCCTCCCTTCCTCCATCTGTTCTTAACTTCACTTTTTAAATGTCATTCACGTTCGCCACCAGGCCGAGAATATTAGGCGGCCGTTCTCTTTTTGTTTTGCTCTTTCGGCTACCGGTAACGCCCAGTCACGTTTCTTCACAGTTAGCGAATCCCTGTTTCGTGCATTCACTGTTGCTTTCTTCTTGCAACCTATCGCTGGTCTCACACGCTGGAACCCAGGTGACTGTTTTTTTTTGTTGTTGATCCTTGTCGGTGTCGTTCTACTGGTTTTATTTCCCATACTGTGTTTGGGTGTTTTTGCGCGCACGTGTAGAAACCCACACATACAAGTCTTCACTGTGAATGGCGTCTAAAGATGCTCGCGACGACGTTGCAGCAGGAACGGTTGATCGTGTGGATAGCAGCAAAGGCGAGGCTGCTTCAGCGCCGTCCGCTGCTTCTGGCAAACCTTCCTCCACTTCCGCCACCACCACATCCCTACAACCTATCACGCCTCTGCCTAAAAAGCAGATGAGTGTGCTAACGGTTGTGTTGATGACGGAGTCCCTGTGCAGCACCATGCTTCTGCCTTTTGTTCCTCGCCTCATCGCGTACTTGAAGCACATTACAGTAGAGGAGGCGGGGTACTACACCGGCATCCTTGTCGGTCTCTTCATGTTGGGCCAGGTGGTGAGCAGCAAGCTGTGGGGTTACATGAGTGATGCCTACGGCCGAAAGGTGCCCCTCACTGCAGGCCTCCTCGCTGGCGCCTTTGCCATGCTCTTTTTTGGCTACACAAAAAGCTTCATCGTGTGTTGTGTGCTGCGCTTTCTTCACGGTTTCTTCAACGGCAACACGCTCGTTGCCAAGACGATGATTGCCGACATCACCGACCGCACCAACGAGGCGCAGGGCTTTGCCTTGGTGAGTATCACGTGGGGGGTGGGCACCCTCTTTGGCCCCTTCATCGGCGGCTTCCTCTACAACCCGGTCGCCAAGGGGTACCTGCAGTGGCTCGCAGGCGGCTCCTTGCGGTCCTTCTTTGTCGAGTACCCGGCGTTTCTGCCAAGCTTCACCATCTTCCTCTACTCCATGGTCGCGCTGCTCTTCTGCGTGTTGTTGTTGCGGGAGACGAACCCCCACCGCAAGCACCTCAGCGAGACCAAACTGGGTGGCTGGGTGGTGGCTGTCTGGAAGAAGGCCCGTGGCGCCGACTCCGCAAACAGCATCGTCCTGGTAGTTCCCGAGAGCGAAGCGCAAACTCCCAGCGCAGGCAGGGGGTCACCCAGCATGACGTCGTTGAATGTCACGAAGGGCAGCTTAAAGGACTCGGCTGGCGTCGTCACGGTAGCAGGTGCGGTGGAGGAAAGGGGGGATAGCATCGCGGTACCTGCGTCGTCGCCGGTGTTACACCGTAAGTTGACGTACATGCAAGCAATGCACATCGGAGCACTGCGTAACATTACTCTCTTCTACATGCTAATCGCGGCGTCTGATATGACCTACGGTGAAATTCTGCCGCTGTGGGGCAACGCAGATGGGGGTGTAGGGGGGATGGGGCTCACCGAGAACGCAGTGGCAATGCTGATGCTGTCCTACAGCATCCCGTCCATCATCGCGAACCTTTACTTTCACCACATGTGCCACTTCTTTCACAGCGATTATCTTGTCTTTTGGCGCTACTCTCTTTTGATGTACACCGTCGCCACTCTCGCCGTACCGTTAGGGTCGGTGATGGGCGGAGGAGGCTACTACTTCGTAATGCTTCTCGGTATGGTTCGTCAGATCGGCCTCTCGTGGTGCTACAGTCTCATCCACATGCTGACGGCAAAGGCCGCGCCACTAGGCTGTGTGGGATCTGTCTACGGCATCAGCCAATCACTTGCCGGGGCAACTCGGTGTGCGGTACCCTTCGTTGTGGCTCCACTCTTTGCCTGGTCACTCCTTCCAGGCCATGTTTTCCCTTTCAACTACTACCTTGTTTTCCTCGTTTCGGCCGTGCCAGCGGCGGCTTCGGTGTGCATGAGCTTCTACGTTGAAATTACCAGAGGCCCAGAGGAGGAGTGCGATTTGGACCTGGCAGCGGACGCGGCGTTGCAGGATGACGCGTACGACCCCGGCGCGTCGCATTACCGCCACCCTCGTAGCGCCTCCGAACGGGACGGAGAGGGTAGCGAAGGGGTTGGGAGCGCGTACATATCCCTCGCTAGCTCGTTCTGCACGAACCCGCTGCATGATACGTACGTGAACATGTCAGAGCTGGAGCGGGAGAACGCAGCGGCGGCGAGGAAGCTGCGCGGTGAGCGCGTTACCGAATGTGCGGCCGATGTCCACGCGCAGACACAGCCCGCAAGCCATCGCATCGCGAGGGAAGACGCACGACTCACGATAGATAATGCAGAGCTCTTTCTTTCTTCCGATAGCTCCTTGAGAAAAGAGTGAGGAAGAAAGCTTGCCATTGGATGGCCCGCAATTACGCTAATCGTTATCGTTTCTTAGGGAGGTGGTTTAGGGAATGCTAAAGGGGGATGACGAACGTTCTATGGTATTACCATTTTTTTTTCCTTCTAATCTGCTCTTGAAGTTCTACAGTTGAAGTGCACAAACTGTAATTGCAAGTACCTCTGTGCTTCTGCCAAGGTTCTGCGTGACAAGAAGTAAAAAAGTTATGGGAGGCAAGGAAATTCCATGATAGACTTTTTGCACGCAGAGTAAGTAATTGAGGAAAAGAAGCGCGAAAGAAAGGAGTACAAACAGCGCTGCTATTCTGTTCTGGGCTTCGACTTTAGCGAGCAAGAGAGAGAGGGAACTCGTCGGCGCGTGTTTCTAGTCATATTCTCCGTGCGGGCAGACCGACACGCAGTTCTCCTCCGAGGTCTGTGAACCTGCGGGTTTTTTTTCCCACCTGAAAAGCTCAACTGCTTTACGTGAACGTGCCGACGACCCCACAAAGGAGAAGAGAGAGGAAACAAGGGTGGGGAGAGATGGCCACTTGGAGCTGTCTCCGACACTATTGCCTCTGTCATCTTTTTTTTCCTGCTTTTGTGGTCGCGCTTGAGACCCTTTGCCCTTATTTGCAGCCGAAGATTCTGTTGCTCACGATCTTTTACAGGCTTCTCTTCTTTGGAAAGCGAAAGTGAAAGCCAATAACGCGCTATCCACACGAACCGCCTTCCAAGTAGCGAGCAGAGAAAAACACTGTCCAGACAAACTGAGTGCCCTTCTCATTGTGCTGTTCGCTAGGGGGATAAACCTCCAGTCATCCGACTCTCACACAGAGAAAATAAAAACGGAGAAACAACACTAGCAAGTTTTAGAATAGTAAAAAAGACACCTTCGAAAAAAAAAAAAACTACTTCGAAACCACATCACAAAGTCATAGTGAATTTACCTTTTGTGTGTGTGTCTGCGATTAAACACAAATTTGTCATCAGTCCTCCGTACTTCAGCAGAGGTACTTGTGCTCTATCATACAAACAGTCGCTTTCCGGTCCACCGGAGG
>OESO01000194.1:513105-523164 GCA_900240985.1 Crithidia bombi | reverse complement strand
CATCAACGTTGACAAGATCGTTGGGCAGCCCAAATCGAGATGATTTCTCCGTTCTCTCATTCTCACTTCGCAACCGCGTCCGCAGTGTCAACCTCAGCGGAAGGCGGCTGGCTCACCGGACCGGTGGCGACGTCATCCTTCCCGAACAACTCATCTTTTCAAGCAAGCATTTGGTGAGGACCTCCACAGATGATATTCGGCTCTGCAAACGGAGGAGTCTTGCCGCGAGGAGGACATCGCGCCATTTCTGGACAAGTCGTCCTCCGCTGCGATTCATAAAGGCACGTGCATAACACTACCTGGGTTCATGTTGCAGAGCCCAGCCGGTGCTGAAATTCCCTACAAGACAGTGCACGGCTGCACGGCTGTCGGACATGCAGAGCAGCTATGTTGCCCGACAATTGGAAAGAGTGCCGTCGCACCGGGTCCTCAGCCAAACGATTCCGAGTCGCTTCTTTTCTAACTGCGACGACATGCCGCTCGGCAACGAGAACGGCTTCCATCCCTCAAGCCACAAAAAGCGGGAGATCATTTCTACCATCTACGCCACTGGCCTCGGGCATTGTTGTGCAAGATCACGTTCAGTCGTGGATGGCTTTGTTGCTGTTGATGTTGTCCCTTCTCCTGTTGTTTCCCGACCGACGCTTGGCAGTGTGTCATCTCTGTGCTTGTGTGAACGTTTGCGTTTGTTTTCCTGCTTGCCAGCGGTGACACGTGACTGTGCGTCCCTGCCGAGTTGTCACTTGTGCGATGCAGCGAACCAGTGAAAAAAGAACCCTTTGCTGTTTCACCTTGCGCTTCCGAACATCTTCTCTCTCAGCAACCGTCCCGTGCAACTTAACAAAAGGACCAGAGCGATTTTCTGGCGAACTCGCCCTTACGCCTCCGAAACGATATCGTGGCGTTTTCCGTTGCTTTCCCCGGCCCAATCGCCCCATTAACGCCTCCCGATCGTATAAACACGGGCGCAGTATTGCACCCTGTTTTTTTTTGTCGTTCTTGTTTGTCTTTTGTTCCCGTCCGCACTCAAATCAAGTAGCACCACAGTGGATTCCATAGAACTGGATAAAATGAGCGATACGAGGAATTCTGAAATTTTGACACGGCGTAAGCCGTAATGGCGGGGGCCATTGTGGCAGCGAGCTGCCAACCAGGCTGCTATTCGTTGGGCTTGACCTCCGAGCGCCCCGAGAGAGCAGCTGAGAGCTCGTGCGCACCGCGTGTATTCCTCGCGATCTGCTCCTCGAATGCGCAGTCCCACACGCTGTCGTTTCTCCTCTGGCGTCTGGGAAACTGCGGGTTTTTTTCCCTTCCTGTCCGCTCCCTGGTTCACGTGAGAGGTACAGCCGACGCCCCACGCACAGAGAAAAAGAGAGGAACCAAGGGTCCGATGCTGACTGTCTACTGTGACTTCCTGCGTTTTCTTCTCTCGTCTGTTAGTTGCTGCTCACGTCACGGCTACTGTTGTAGTGTTGTGTGCGTTCCACTCTACGTACCACATTTCGTCAGACTCCTCTTTCGTTCTTCAGTCCCCGCCCCCACCTCACCCTTCCTTCCCCTGCTTCGATTGAAAAGCTTGTGTTATCTCACGACAGCCGCAGCGTCAACAGACCTGTGCCAAACTCGTCAAAGGTAATCGACACGACGTGTGGGCGCACTGGGTACACAAGCAGGTGTGTGTGAGAGAGCAAAGAAGGAGATCTTAGCGGCTTTACATCAGCCCTCACGTTTCACAGTTTCCGGAACGATCTAGTTCAACGTCACCGCAGGCCCAAGTGAGTTTTGCGCACAGTTTTGCCACACACACAACTGACTTTACTCCGGGACGAAGCTATTACCGGTGTTTTTACTACCTCAGTAGCTTGAATTTGCGAACGAGATGGCAGGCACGCGATCTTCACAGCGGGCTCGGTGGCATGCTGCTTGCCCTCGTGCTGAGTGCGGTCCTCGCCAGCGTCACTTCACGCCGATGAGAGTGCTCTACGAACCAAGGCCGAGACGCTGTACACCGACCCCACTGCTGCCAAGAGCTTCGACGCGGCGATGAGTCTGTGCATGGCGAACCGGGTTGAACCTGTTCAGTGGTGAGTCGGCGGAGCGCACGCAGCGTGTGTGGACCCTGACACAAGCAGACCTTTCCCGCGCGACCCAACTACTCCACTTTACTCCCTGATTTCCGCGAAGAAGATGCCGGGAAATACAAGGCTGCGTACGACAAGCGTAACTTCCCCCACCGCACAGCTCGATCCGTGTACTGCATATTCAGTATTCAGTGGGGCTTGTTTTCAGAGATGCTGCTCCACGGCACCTTCGCTGAGCAGCCCGGGTTTAGCATCTACAGTAGGGCGCTGGCCTTTCAAATACTACCTGAAAACTCGACTTGTGCCTCTTGGTCAAAATGGCATTTACAATACGGGCTTCCGGGATGGAGCACTGTCGCCAACACCCAAACGGGCAAAACTACACTGTCATCAACACTGGTGGGTCACAGGCGGCAGGGGCGTTTGCAAACATCGCTGCTGTGGCTCCTGCGACTTCTACCTTTCCTTGTCCAGTTTGTGACGGCGTGCGAGCGCGCAGCTGTCAATTTCCGCATCCTGCAGAGCTCAAGGCTACCTGCGCTTTGACTGTCTTGTCTACAGGATCTGACGTGGGTGCAGGAGCACTGGTGTGTTGCTCATCGTCGCGTATTGTGCTTTTGATTTTGGCTGTTTGCGATTTCCTCTTCTCCTCTTGCTTACGTGCCACCCAGGGAGGGGGCGCCGATTCTGCTACCGATGGTGTTGCGCGAGCGCAACGCAGCCAGGCTGAACGCTTGCATGACGCATCGCAGACGACCGACACGAGAAGCAGACGCGGTCTGAGCATGCCGATCGGTGAAGCGACGCAGAGCAGCGAGGTCGCGCAACAACGGGTGGCAGGCTGGGAGACTGATGAGCTGCCGATGATGCACCGTGCCGTCTGAGTTCTGGAGGCAGCGAGCTCAGTGAGGCCGGCTTGCTGCCGACAGGCAGAGGTATACGTCACCGGCGGCGGAGCGGTGATTGCTCGAGCGATCTCCCATAGAGCCACGGCGCGCGCGAGCGCGCGATGAAGCGACAGGGAGCAGTGGTGGCCGAGACAACGGTGACGAGCGATAGCAATCGCGACGGACGAGCGACTGGCGCGGAGCAAGCGCGCGACTAAATTCTCCAAGTGAGCAGTCGGAGGTTGAACACCGTCGGGCGAGCGAGCAGGAGCTTGCCTGCTGCGACCAGTACTGGTGGCGTGATGGAGTTGTTCAGCGCAGGCGGCGTGGCGGATGCGGGAGGGAGCCGTGGGTGTGAGCGTGAGGAAAGGCGACTGTTCGAGTCCGCGCAAAAGAGACTGAGGCGAAGCCGTTGTGCCTGAGCTGCTTGTCAGATGCCGAAGGCGAGCTCGGCTGCGCGAGCGAGAAAGGATGACGCTTCCTTCTGCTTTTCCAGGGTACGTCGTGTGTACATGTCCAGCGACGCGCGAGGCTCGTTGTCGCGACGTGTGGTTCGTCGTGCGCGTCCGCTCCGTCTCGCGAAGCGGGAGCTGCAAGCGGTGTGGGGATCGTGCGGCAGCTGTGCGTGAGAGGAAGAGGGGTGGAGAGCAGAGACGGCCACTTACACGGAGAAGAGATGGTGTGCTGCTTGTGGCTGCTGTTACAAGGCTCATGAGCCTTTTCGCGAGTCGGTAGTGCGGTGGGAGCTCACATCCCCCAGCAGCAGCGAGGAGAGGGACGGAAAAGGGACACCATTGACGCGAGCACGTGTATCGAAGCGCATACTCCGCTTTTGTACTAATAGGTGCCTTGATTCCTGATCTCACTTTCTTATGTAGTGTTGGATTCTCTGAATGGCTGTTGTCTTTATGTGAGTGTGTCAGTGCATATGTGTATGTAGAGTACAGGCTCTCTGCTGCCTCGCTGGTCCTGGTGTCTGAGTTCTATGGGAGTTGTTGTCATCGATACTGTCCGAGCTTGTTTGCCGTTTCGTTCATGTTTTTTTTTTTTCTGTGTGTGTGTTCGTTCTTTTCTCTTGTTTTGTGTAGCGTTCCGCGCGCGCCTTCGTTTTGGTTGTCCTTTTTACCCACCAGTTTTCTGCTGCTTGTCCTGTGTGTCAAGCACTCTAGAATGCGACGTTGAGCTCGTCACGAAGCACACATTCACCCCCCTCTTTTCTCCCCCACCTTTTTTTGGCTTTCCCTCCTCCCCCCTCCCCTTTCCCTCGCACCACAAAGAACACAAGAGATGCGCAGATACAAACCAGATCTGCTGTCCGCTTCGGAGAAAGGAAGGAGGAAGGGGGGAACACAAGGGAAAAGACAAAGCGAAGTAGCGGTGTGACATGTAAAGCGCGCAAGGGAAAAAGCAGAAGGAAGTTATCCTTTTTCTGGTGCGTGTGATCTGCTTTGAGCATTTAGTAGGCTGACTATGATCCTTCGGTTTGAATTCTCTTTTGGGGGCTAGAAACAGTGCCTTTTCGCCTCAGTCACGCCACGGCATCCTTCCCGAACGCCTACGCAACGTGTGAAAACTCCACAAGAGCACCAGTACGGAAACGCAGAGGCAAGCATACTGCTGTCTGTCGAAGTCATTAATGTGCCATGCTTTTTTTTTTTTTTCTGGCCGTTGCTGAGGAGCACGTGATCACCGCTCCCACGTCGCGTGGCTCTCCGCCTCGTTTCCTTTGTCTCCGGCCCACCCTGCTCACTTTTTCCCCTGTAGCGTCGGTGGGAGCGGTGGCTATATGGGAGATGCGTTCGAGCAAAGTAAGAGACGGCGGTAAGTATATGCACCCTGTCGGCAGCAAGCCGGCCTCAACTGAGTGACTTGCCTCAGACCTTCCAGAGTGAGGGTGAGTTAGTGTGCAAGGCTCCAGCCCCACTTCGTACAGCCTGTGTTCCACCTTTTTTTGCGGTTTTTGTTTGTTTTGTGTACTTTCTCGATTGGATGCTTATACGGCGCGGTTGTTTTTCGTGTCGGTTTTTTTTTGCGTTTGTGTTGGGCAAAGTCTTTTCTTGCTTTTTTTTTGATTTCTCTTTCTTTTACATCCGTATATAAAACAGGAATGTGCCACGGGCCCCAGCGTAGAGAACGTGGAGAAAGAGGGGAAGAGGAACCTTTGGCGGGATACCGCCGTGGCTCAACGAGGCACGATGCGGTGGCGGGCGCGACACTCCATCGCTCCACCCCCACGCCCCCGGATCACGACCTCTACACAACACCTGCCAAGTCGACGGTTCCCTTTCCCTTTAGCGTGCGTGTGGGTGTTGACGAACGTTCTATGGTTACCATCTTTCCCGCTCTTGCAGCTTCGTGTGAAGGTACCGGATCGAGTTTATTTGTGCTATCTGCCAGGTTCCGCGTGATAATTCATCAGTTTTCGTTTGCCACAGCCATTACACGCCAGACCTTCTGCACGATGGAATCAAGTAGGAAACAAGGCATGAAGCCGTTGTGCTATTCGTTTCGGGGGGCGACTCTAGCCATGCCGAGTTGTGTACGGCTCGTGGTTTAATATCCGGTCTGTGCCTTTCTCTCTCTTCACCCTGCTTTCTTCTCTCGCCTTAGTTGTTGCGGTGTCATCCCACAAAGGTACAGTGGTATCATGGGTGGTTGCTCGTGCCGTTCCACTCTAGCGTACTCTCATTTCGTCGAGACTCTCTTTGCGTTATTCAGTCCGACGACACCGTCACCATCTTCCTTCCCGGCTTCGATTTGAAAAAGCTGTGTTATCTCACGACAGGCCTCCAGCAGGTCAGAGAAAAACACTGTCCAAACTCGTCAAGGGTAATCGACACGAGCTGTCGCACTGGGTACACAAGCAGGGTGTGTCTCAGAGAAAATAAAGACGGAGAAACTCTAGGCGCTTTACATCAGCCTCACGTTCACAGATTCCTCGGACAAAAGATTCAACGTACCGAAGTCCAAAGTGCAGAACCGACTCAACCTTTTGTGTGTGTGTCAGGCATTACACACACATTATGCACTGTCCTTACTTCAGCATATGCGGACTGGTGCTATCATACAGTCGCTTTCCGGTACCTCCGGAGCGTTGAATTTGCGAGAACGAGATGGCAGGCACGCGATCTTCACAGCGGGCTCGGTGGGGCAGCTGCTTGCTGGTAGCCCTCCTCGTGCTGAGTGCGGTCCTCGCCAGCGCGCAGGTTATTCAACGCCGATGAGAGTGCTCTACGAAACCAAGGCCGAGACGTTGTACACCGACCCCACTGCTGCCAAGAGCTTCGACGCGGCGATGAGTCTGTGCATGGCGAACGGGTTGAACCTGTTCAGTGGTGAGTCGGCGGAGCGCACGCAGCGTGTGTGGACCCTGACACAGCAGACCTTTCCCGGCGCGACAACTACTCCACTTACTCCCTGATTTCCGCGAAAGAAGATGCGGGAAATACAAGGTGCTCGTACACGAATAGGCTCGTAACTTCCCCCACCGCACAGCCGGATCCGTGGTACTGCATATTCAGTATTCAGTGGGCTTGTTTTCAGAGATGCTGCTCCACGGCACCTTCGCTGAGCAGCCCCGGGTTAGCATCTACCAGGGCGCTTTCAAATACTACCTGAACTCGACTGTGCCTCTTGGTCAAAATGGCATTTACAATACGGGCTTCGGGGTGGGAGGGCACTGTCGCCAACCCCAACGGTCAAAACTACACTGTCATCAACACTGGTGGGGTCACAGGCGGCAGGGGCGTTTGCAAACATCGCTGCTGTGGCTCCTGCCGACTTCTACCTTCCCTTGTCCAAGTTTGTGACGGGCGCGTGCGCGAGCGCAGCTGTCAATTTCCGGCATCCCTGAGACCTTCAAGGCCTACGCAGCCTGTCTTCATTAAAGGCTACAAGGACTGACGTGGGTGCAGGAGCACTGGTGGGGGTGTTTTTCTCATCGTCGGTATTGTGCTTTTGATTTGCTGTTTGCGATTCTCATCTTCTGCTGCGTTACGAGCATGCCACCCAAGGAGGGGCGCCGATTGCACCGATGGTGTTGCGCGAGCGCAACGGTCAGGCGTACGTGAATGCATCCGATGACGACTCGACACCGAAGTCGGCGCAACCTTTGTGCTCGGTGTTGCCAACAGGGGCATCGAGGTCCCCAACAACGGGGCTCGGACTGATGATGCCGATGATGCCGGTGCGGTGTGGACCCCGAGGACCTGATCCAGGCGACACCCTCCGTTAACTCCAAGAAGACGTCATGCAGAGGTGCGTGAGGGTGATAGCGCAGCCTCTGACGATGAAAGCAGTCTCCCTTCCGATGACGAGGAAGCGCACGATTAAATCTCCAGGGAACAGTCGTGTGGTGGCAACACCGCTGGTCGCTGCGATCGCACGCAAAATGCAACTGGATTGCCGCGACAGATTTTTCTTGTGTGAGGTTTACGTCGTGAACACCGTTGACGGAGAAGGGAATGCTCTGCTAAGACCCAGTGTGTGGGCCCATTGACGCCGTGCCGAACTGCTGCAGCAATGGCAGCACAGATGCCGCGGCCCGTTGTGTTGAAAGCGATTCCTTTTCTAGAGTACCGGTCACTTACCCTACGGCAGAAGACGCTTTGCCTTTCTTCTTTCCGTTTCTGTGCTGGCTTGCTGCTGCTGTTAGAAGGTCATGACCCTTTTTTCACCTTTTTGTTTTCGTCTTGTTTTTCTTTCCGACAAGGCGGCTTGGTGAGCTCAACATCCCCCTTCCTTCCTCTCCCCCCACCAAGCGAAGCGAGAGACGGAAAAAGGATGCACGATTGACGCCACACTGTATAACGAAGCCAGTCATCCTCCGCCCTTTTGTTTCTACTATAGTGCCTTTTTTCCCGATTCCCTGTTATCTCACTTTTCTTATTGTTTTTACTGTGTTGGATTGTCTGAATGGCTGTTTTGTCTTTATGTGAGTTCGTGTGTCAGTGCATATGTGTATGTTAGAGTGTACATACAGACGCACTGTGCTTTGTGTTGCTGGCTATGTCTCACTTTTTATTGGAGTTTGTGAACCGCTTCAGCTCCACCCTCACCCTAAAAGGAGCTGTCGAGTTCTATGCTGTTGTCTTCATCGTCACTATCTCTTTTCCGTTTCATGTTTTTTTTTTCTGTGTGTGTGTTCGTTCTTTTCTCTTGTTTTGTGTAGCGTTCCGCGCGCGCCTTCGTTTTGGTTGTCCTTTTTACCCACCAGTTTTCTGCTGCTTGTCCTGTGTGTCAAGCACTCTAGAATGCGACGTTGAGCTCGTCACGAAGCACACATTCACCCCTCTTTTCTCCCCCACCTTTTTTGGCTTTCCCTCCTCCCCTCCCCCCTTTCCCTCGCACCACAAGAAACAAAAGATGCGCAGATACAAACCAGATCTGCTGTCCGCTTCGGAGAAAGGAAGGAGGAAGCGGGGGAAACACAAGGGAAAAGACAAAGCGAAGTAGCGGTGTGACATGTAAAGCGCGCAAGGGAAAAAGCAGAAGGAAGTTATCCCTTTTTCTGTGCGTGTGATCTGCTTTGAGCATTTAGTAGGCTGACTATGATCCTTCGGTTTGAATTCTCTTTTGGGGGGCTAGAAACAGTGCCTTTTCGCCTCAGTCACGCCACGGCATCCTTCCCGAACGCCTACGCAACGTGTGAAAACTCCACAAGAGCACCAGTACTGGAAACGCAGAGGCAAGCATACTGCTGTCTGTCGAAGTCATTAATGTGCCATGCTTCTTTTTTTTTTTCTGGCCGTTGCTGAGGAGCACGTGATCACCGCTCCCACGTCGCGTTGCTCTCCGCCTCGTTTCCTTTGTCTCCGGCCCACCCTGCTCACTTTTTTCCCCTGTAGCGTCGTGGGAGGCGTGGCTATATGGGAGATGCGTTCGAGCAAAGTAAGAGACGGTAAGTATATGCACCCTGTCGGCAGCAAGCCGGCCTCACTGAGTGACTTGCCTCAGACCTTCCAGATGAGGGTGAGTTAGTGTGCAAGGCTCCAGCCCCACTTCGTACAGCCTGTGTTCCACCTTTTTTTTGCGTTTTTGTTTGTTTTGTGTACTTTCTCGATTGGATGCTTATACGGCCGTTGTTTTCGTGTCGGTTTTTTTTTGCGTTTGTGTTTGTGCAAAGTCTTTTCTTTTTGGCTTTTTTTTTGATTTCTCTTTCTTTTACATCCGTATATAAAACAGAATGTGCCACGGCCCAGCGTAGAGAACGTGGAGAAAGAGGGGAAAGAGGAACCTTTGCGATACCGCCGTCTCAACGAGGCACATGCGTGGCGGGCGCGACACTCCATCGCTCCACCCCACCCCCCGATCACGACCTCTACACAACACCTCCAAGTCGACGGTTCCCCTTTCCCTTTTGCTGCTGTGGGTTTGACCCTTCTAGCTCCATCTCCCGCTCTTTGCGCTTCTCGTGAGTACCGGATCGAGTTTATTTGCTATCCGCCACCGCTGCTGGATAACTTCATCAGTTTTCGTTTTCCACAGCCCTAACCGCCACCTTCTGCACGATGGAATCAAGTAGGAAACAAGCATGACCGTTGTGCTTTCGTTTCGGGGTGTTGCGAATCTCCATGCCGATTGTTTAACGGCTCGTTTATATCCTGTCTTTTCCCTTTCTCTCTCTTCCCCCTTTTCTTTCTCTCCTTATGTTGTTGCTGTTCATTCACGGTACTGTTGTATCTTGGTTGTTGCTCGTGCGTTCCACTCTACGTACCACATTTTCGTCAGACTCTCTTTCGTTCTTCAGTCCCCGCCCCCCACCTCACCCTTCCTTCCCCTGCTTCGATTGAAAAGCTGTGTTATCTCACGACAGCCGCAGCGGTCAAAGACCTGCCAAACTCGTCAAAGGTAATCGACACGACGTGGCGCACTGGGTACACAAGCAGGTGTGTGTGAGAGAGCAAAGAAGGAGATCTTAGCGGCTTTACATCAGCCCTCACGTTTCACAGTTCCCGGACGATTCAACGTACCGAAGTCCAAAGTTGCAGAACCCCCGCTCAAGGCCTTTTGAAGCACACACACACACACACTGACCTTTACTCATATCGGGACGAAGCTATTACCGGTGTTTTTACTACCTCAGTTAAAGC
>OESO01000194.1:496000-509208 GCA_900240985.1 Crithidia bombi | reverse complement strand
TCGTTGCAAATGCGGGTTCTGCAGTGGCGGTGTGACGTGGTGGTTGTCGGGTGTGTTGATTTGCTTTTCACAGGGTGTTTTTGTATGTAGTAAAGAAAAAGTTTTTTGTATTGCGTCTCTTAGTAGTGTTTGTCCGCGACCGTTATGTGGTTATTGTTACTCGTTGTTGTTTTGTCGGTGCAGTTCTTATGCTGTGTATTTCTTCTTTCAGCCATCAACTGAACGCCTCTTGCAGTCCGCAGACACTCCCTCCTTCAACAGTGTAAGAGGGATATCAATACTCATTAAGTGAACCCTGTAGCGGACTAAAGCTGTTGACGGCCGTTTATGTGTGTGTGAGGGTGTGTGAAGAGTAAGAAGTTTTTTGAGCTTTTGTTGCTGAGTTCGCATACCACAATAGCGAAATTAGTGTTCTATGCGACGTACTGGCGTTCACCGCGCTTCTAATGCCTTTTGATTTGGTAGTTGTTGTGCATTTGCTGATGCTTTTTTTTTTGCCCAGCATTTTTCGTGGCTTTCTGACTTTTTTTTTGTTTGTTTGTTTGCTTGCGTAAAGCTAGCACATCTTCTTCCAATTTGTTTACGACGCGTTGGTGCGCCTAGTAAAAAGGAGCCGCGTGCGCCTGTTGTTTGTTTGTAGCTTTTGTTTCCTCCATCTCTTTTGGTGGTGATACGCGTTTTGCTCGAATGCCTTCTCTGCTCTTTTTTTTTTTAGCTGTCGTACTTTATTGCTACTATTTTCATTATGCTATGAGAGGCGTTTTTTTTTTTCTCTGTGTGTACGTGTGTGTGCCTCTTTGAGACGAGAAAGCAGCTTTCTTTCGACCGACACGTTAGCAGATCTGCTGAAGCATCGCTGTAGCACGCAAGCCCTTCATTTGCTTTTTTTTATCTGATGCTCTTTTTTTTCTTCCAAATCTTCAAGTGAAACCCGTTGCGTTGTATTCCTTTCTCTATTATTTTCTACTGTCTTTGCTTTTTTGCCATCTTTTTCTCTTTCACCTTCTACTGCTGTGTGGAGCACTCAGATAGCTTGTGTGGTAAGGTACTCATGCTTTTTATGTTTCTCTTTCTGTTTCCTACCAAGTGTTTGCTTTTTTTTTTTTTGCGGTTGAGAGTCTTCTGTTTTGTGTTCATCTGCGTGTGTGTATCTGTGTGCGCGCGAGCGTCATTGAGGTGGCGCTACTCCAGTGTGAATCTCTCAGTTTTGTGAAGTCTACCTACCTTTTTAAAATTCGTGGTAATCGGGTGTACTACAATGTCCTCTAATGTGAATTCTCTCCTCTACTGTTTTTTATTTGTTTATGTGCTGTTGTCGGGCTTTCTGTGTTTTTCCTCCTTCCACAACCCATCTATATTAACACTGCTCTTTTCACTGTAATTCCCCACCCTCGCAATAAACACACATACGAGCACATTGAATGGAGTGACTGAAGATCTTTGTGATTTCAGTCAATGTTGTTCTCTCCTCTTATAAGCAACTGCCCCACTGTTTCTGTCTTTCTTTCTAAATACCTAAACACTTTTTTTTTGAAGGGTAGCCTAGTAAACCTCCTCCCCACGCAAAAAAAGTAGATGTAAAGAAAGCACAAAAGAAGAGGCGGCTGCAAGACCGTTTAGGGCTACACAGTTTTCGGCTCACGCTGCGCAGAAAAGCTTAATGCGGGATCGCAAAAACCGCGCACGGCTCACAAGAGGTAGCTGCTCCTTTGTGGTATTGTGCGTAGTTTGCGTAAATGAAAGTCATTTTGACAATCAAAAAAAAAACACTCGATTGGCTTTTCCTCACCTGAGGGTAGAACCGACTGCTTTCTTTAGGTTTGTCTTGCAGAGTTCTCATCATTGATTGCTAATCACCCTGTACTTTTCGTTCTTTTTGCATCCTATTTTTGCTGTTGTTTCCGTTTTTATTAACGTTATTTCTCTGCTTTCGTGGGACATTACTCCTGCACGCATAAAGAAGACAGCACTACGTCAGCCCTTTTTCTCACTGCTTCCTCCTTTGTACGTTTTTTTTGTTGTTGTTGTTTCTGTCGTTTTTGCGTGTGTGTATTTTTGAAACAACTCCTTTTCTCTCATTAAGAAGCTAGAACAACAATAAAAAAGGACAGCGGAAACTGAAAATGGCGGTATGCACATTTCCACAGTGGTCGAGCTTCGTCTCAGATTGCGCGGACATTGTGTGCGCAGCCGAACTCACCGCTAACTATTTTCTGAGCGCGTTCGCGTCCTCGCAGCCGTCGCACGTGGTGTTTCCTCCAGAGCTTGTAGGGCCCAGTGAGATGTGCGGATCGGTTAATCTGTCTTCGTGGCTGCACGACGCCCCCTCGACCACCACACAGGATGACGCGGCAGTGAATACGAAACCCACAGTGACGTCCGCCACGGCACCTCGAGCGGCTATTCCGTCATCGTCTACAGCGTCGAACACGTCCGTCGTCAAATCGTCGCCAACTTATGTGTGGCGTCCTATTACCCTTGGCGTGCTGGCATTCATCCTATTCGCTTTCCTTGTGATAGATACCCTGCTTTTTGTTCTGATGCTACGGAGACGACGAGCGCTGCGGGCGCAGCGCAGCGAGCAGGACAACTGTCCTACCTAGCTCCAGTTTTTCCTCTTCTGTTTTTCTTTTTCCTGCTTCCACCCTTTTTTTCTTTTTGTGACTCTCTCTCTTCGTTTGCGGCGCTCGAAAGAGAGGTTGTAGTTCTTCACTTTCTTGTCTGTACCAGCTCTTTTGCTGTTGCTGTTCTCTCCTGCTCGTCTTTTCTACGGAATCTAGCGGAGATGTGCAGCGTGCATGCGGTGCGGTGAAGTAGTCCATCTACCACACGCTGGAGGCTGATGCGAACGATGCACTGTCGCGCTGCGGAGTCCATTACGAGTATATATCACTAACACCCTTGTTTTTTTGTGCGTTATTTCTTTCACCCATCCGTCACAATTCTGCTCCTTGTACATTTTCGTATTGATGTGCCGAGATCGTTACGAACAGTCATCAGTACCTGCCGAACACGAACTTTCTAAATCCACCAGAATGCCTATACTCACGTTAAACGCCGTTTTTCCTTGTTGTTCACCAGAAAAAAACAAAATAATGAAGCCAAACACGAAAGAACACAACATATATTCCTGCCATGAACAACGAATGTGTCTTATTCAACGCATGCTAGTGTAAAGGGAGTACAGTCTTTGCTGATCTTCGTCGTTGCGTAGGGCTTTGCGTCTACTTTCAAAGGCTAAACGAGTGAGTTAGAACTTCGTTTGTGTTGTGCTTGCCCTTTGTTTCTACCCCTCCACATGTACGTCTTTGTTACAGTGATGGTTGTTCAACGTGCGTGGTGATGGTGTGTGGCTCCCCTTCTTCACCTAACCTCTTTTTTTTCCTTACTCCTTCTTCTCTTCCTCATCATTTCTTGCCTACCTTTTTTTTTTTCTGCTTGTGTCCGCCTCTGCCGCGTCCTTTCACCGTCAGGGAGGTTTGTTGGGAATTCAAGCTTCACGGCGAAGGGTAACGAACCTGTCGAAGGTTCTTTTTGTTTGTTTTCTTTTGGACTGCGTGTCTACGGACTGTTTTCCCCCGCTCTGCGTTTTTGCCCCCACAAGATTAGGCTTCGTGCAAAAGTACTTTTCTCTTTTTGTATGTGTGCGTGGGTTTGAGTGCAGTCTTATTTCCTCCTTACCTCTCTCTTTTCTTTCAAAACGTGACTTATCGGTGCGCAGAATCTAGCAAAAAAAAGAAAAACAAGGTAAGTAAATTAAGAACCAGAAGAAGCTTCTGCGCTTTGAGCTCCTCTACAGTTCTTTTTTCTTTTTTCACTGTTGTACTTTTTTTCGTGATCTTCGTACTTTTTGTTTGTTCTCTTCCCTGGGCTGCTTCCAGCTAACGTCTCTCTTACCTTTTTTTTTTCGCTTATCCGTTTTCCGTTCCAGCCCAAATCACACAAACACGCACACACACAAAAAAAAATATCCCTGTAGGACAACTGTGAGGCATGGCCGGTTCAACGAAAGGAGCGAAGGCCTCCCAGGCCAGCGCCACGAATGCTGGTGAACGCCGTCCGTCATCCGAGAAGCATGATCAGGCTCCTCCAAAGGAAACGCCTCTGCCGTGGGGCCAGCTGTCGATCCTCTGCGTTGTCCTGCTCACGGAGAGCATCTGCAGCACCGTCCTTATCCCGTTCATCGCAAAGCTCATCGCATTCTTGAAAGGCTGGGACGACTCAGAGGCCGGCTACGCAGCCGGCTTCCCCGTTGGTCTCTTCATGCTGGGGCAGGTGGTGAGCGGCAAGTTGTGGAGCACCGTCAGCGACAAGGTGGGTCGTGTGATTGGCATCAATGCCGGCGTTTTGGGTTGTGCCATTTGCATGTTCTTCTTCGGCCTGAGTGGCAGTGTTTGGATGTTGTGCTTTTGGCGTTTTATTCACGGCTTGGTGGCGGGGTGCTCGATTATTGCCAAGACGATGATTAATGACCTGACGGACTCTACCAACCGCGCCAAAGGCCTGGCGTTGGTGAGTCTGACGTGGGGCGTCGGCACGCTCTTTGGCCCCGTGATTGGCGGCTTCTACGACCCTGCAAATAGCAAGACGCTCTCGAAGTTAGGCTTTTCAAAGACGGGCTTCTTTGCGCGCCACCCCGCCTTCCTTCCCAGTTTGATCGTTGCGTTGTACAACCTCTTTTCCGTCGCGATAAGCACCCTCTTCTTGCACGAAAGCAACAAAGCAGCGCGGCCGCTGCGGGAGGTGCTGCCCCCCACAATAGTGAAGTTCTTGGGACCCGTTCTGGAACTCCTCCAGCCTAAGCTACCGTGTGACGAAAAGGTTGACGTGACGATCACGTCGGCGGATGCGCCCGCTACCACAAGCCAGGAAAACAACATCACCACCGCCCAAGCCCCTCAGATAACCAACACCGTGAGCGTCAGCGCTGAGCCAAAACCCAGCGCACCACAGCGCGAGTCCTTTGGCTTCCAGCAAGCTCTGCGGAATCCGCTGTTGCGTCGCGTGCTGGTGATTTCGATGCTCATCTCCTTCTCCGATATGGTCTTTGCCCAGGTGTTCCCCCTGTGGTGCGCTTCCGAAAGACAGTGGGGTGGCCTTCATTTGCAACCGCCGTCTATCGCAGTACTGGTGCTGATGAACAGCGGTCCTGCGGTGTGTGCGAACATTGTTTTTGCAAAGACGATTCAGCTGGTAGGTGGTCCCATTCTGCTGTGGAAGATTGCGCAGGTGCTGTACGGTGTCTTGACGTGTGTCGTGCCGATCGCGAGCTCGATGAGCCCCTCAGCCGGTTTTTACTACACGATGGTGATCGGTATGTTGCGCAAGGTGGTGGAGTGCTGGTCGTTCGGGCTCATCATGCTCATTGTGTCCATGACGGCGCCACCGGGTAAGGTGGGGATCATGTTCGGCATTCAGCAGTCGACGGCGTGTATGGTGCGGTGTGGCGTGCCCTTCCTCTTCTCTCCGCTGTTTGCCTGGTCCATCCACTCCGGCTACAGTTTTCCCTTCAACCACTACCTCACGTTTCTGCTCTGCTTAATCCCGCTTCTGATCAGTGCGTACATGACACACTTCATCTACTTCCCGTCCGAGACTAACAACGAGGACGAGGAGGAGGACGTGGACAGCGCGGAAGCTGTTGGTGATGAGGCTGGCAGCAACGCTCAGCAGTTCGGCACGGACTCGGCTCGCGGCTCGGTGCGGTCGCGCTATAGCTTTTTCGGCTCTGTACCAGGAGACGCGCAGGAGCGCGAGTCGCTGCTGGTGAACAACTCCTTTGTGAACCTCGCCAACTCCTTCGCAACGAACATCATGCCAGGCATGCCGCAGAACACCATCCTCGCCGTCCCGGTAGGCTCCACGCTGCAGGTGGCGGGTGAGGAAGGGGAGAACGTCGGTGTGGCGGCGGAGCGCCGCGACGGTGCAGACTCGCGTGACGCCTCCAGCCAGGAGGGTGACGAGGTAGACAGTGACGCGGAGTACTCGTCGGTGGAGGCGGAGGTGCAGGCGGCGACGAGTGGCAATGGTCGGGAGGATGAAGGCCGGCGCATGGGACAGCGAGGCAATAATTCTGAGGACGAAGAGCTTCCGCTGTAGCCTTCCGTCGTTCTTTTTTGTTTGTTTTTTGCTCGCTGTTATTGCTCTTGCTCTGGGTCTTCTGCTATCACAAAGCCCTCTTCCTACCCGCATCCCCTCCTCCCCCCCCCCTCCCCCCACTAACACGTTCGACAAACTCCCTAAGCCGGAACTGTCGTTGTCTTCTTTGTTTGCTGACCTCTGTACACCTTTACCAAGTGTGGCTTTAAAGACTCGTGTGCTTTCTGCTTGTTTGCCGATTACCAGTCTAGACGTTCACGTACTCCATCTTCTTTATTCTGTTCTCCTTTCTTCTTGTAGCTTTGTTGGACTGTCTTTCTTCGCGCGCCTACCTTGTTTTTTTTTTTGGTTTGTTTCTTCATCTTTCGTGAAAAAAGCGTGTTGTGTGTGTGTGTGTGTGGAAGAAATAGCCAAACATGAAAGGAGAGTTAATCGCCGACTCTACAGCGGGCAGGTTGAACTCGGGGTTTTCAGGGACACTAGGCAGCGGGAAGCGATCAGTGCTGAGGTGCAGCAAGGGCAGCTTCAGCTTGTAGCGGCCCCCTCTTCCTTGTTTCCCTCTCCTATTCATCTTTTGCAACGACGCGCTTCACTGCGAGTGTTGAGTCGTGCCGCCAAAGGAAAAAAAAGGATACTATCAACTGCGATTTCGCTTTGATTACGAAAGCACGTGGTGTGCATAGTCCTGAGGGAGCCTTTAGCACATACAGTCACACAGACACGCTCACACAAGAGAGAACAAGCGACAAAAAAAAGAAAAAAAGGCGGTCATACAACTGTATTCTGTTTATTACAGTGCAAACACAACTTCCAACTGCAAAAGAGTAGCAGAAAACGTTACCCCCCACATGAGTTCTGCTTTTACGTCTTTTTTTTTCTTCTCCAAAAAAAAAGCATCAAAAGAGTAAGTCGTTTGCTGCTTTCATGTGTGTGTGTGTGTAAGATGGGTGAGGGGAAGAAAGATCCAAATGGGCATTTGCGGCATTGTTTTGAGGTTCCATCCTCTTTTTTTTCACTATCCATGAGCAAGCACAATACATGGTTTTTAACTTCTGAGGGGTACACTGGAGCCCTCTTTTTTTTTCTCATCATTACTACGTGTTGCTCATGTGGTAATGTTGTTTTTCTTTTCCCAAGATTCCAGAGAGAGGGACTTGCCGTGGTTTTCTCTCTTCTCCATGCAAAGATATTCCGCAGCTTCTACCCAACCCCCCCCCAAAAAAAAAAAAACAGAACAGCAATAATAATAACGCAGTGTCATCACCGTATCCGACTTCCCGCTAGTTTTTTTTTCAATTCTGGTTTCTGTTCTGCGTTTTATGCTGCGAGTAGCTGCATCCTAGGATGTGTTTTTGTGACTTTCGTGTGTCTTTGAAACGTGTGCGATAATGATCGTAACTATCTGAAGAAAAAGTAAATGTGTGTGTGTTCTCCATTGCCTTCTGAAGAGAAATACTAGCCTGCAGTCTTAGTTTATCATAGGTCCCACTTCTCCCCGTTACGTATGTGTCAGCGTAGAGCATAGCCTATTTTTACTTCACAAAGATGCGTGGAATCTGGGCTTGTACTCAGCCAGGTTTCACATCACTCTGCTTTCAAAGTCCATGGGTGAATGACGGTGACAGGAGACCTTTTTTGGAAGTCTGCGTTGAAAAGGCTAAGTAATGGGCAGTGTGTGCAGCCTGGAACGCCGTCGGCCTGCTCTTTTCAACATCATGGAGTTACTTGTCTCTTGCCTGCCTCCTCTTTTCCTCTCTAAATGCCCTCAACAGCGTAAACCACTGTTGCATGTAGGTGAGCCGCTGTCTTGTTTGATGTATTTTTCCTTATTATTATTATTGATTATCTGAGAGACCGCACGGAACTTCTACACAATGATCTCCGCAACACAAGAAATAAGTAGCGTCGTGGGCGCTGCAACTCTAGGCGGCAAATCTGACGCTGCACTTTATTTGGAAGCCGCACTCGGTAAACCCGTGCGCAGCAGCATACAGGCGGTACTTCATCAGCATCCACAGGATCCGATTTTTTTCCTTGCTGAGTCGCTGCGCGCACAGCACAAACACGACCACCGGCCCTGTGGCGCAGATGCGCAGGTGTCGTTGTCAGCGTCGGCGCACACTGCAGTGGATGCGTTTCACTCCGCTATTGACCAGCGCATCACCACCGTCGAGACAGCCACGACGCAAACCGCCATCCCTCCCCTGCGTCTCTCCCTCAGTGACGGGAACGTCTGTCAGGTTCGCGCGTTGACGACCGACTTCGCCAGGGCAAAAGCGCGCCACGGCGGCTGTACGCAGCCACCTCCGTCGTCGTTTCCGTTGGTGCTTTACCGCGAGGCGGCATCTCTGTTTGAGGTCGGCTCCTGTCTTCGCCAGCTGCATGAACGAGCGCCGCACGCCCCCCTCCTCCTCTTTGTCGAGCCCCCTCACCCCACCTCCAACACTTTCTTCTACGAAGGAATGCCCTACGCCTGCACCGGTGATTCAGCCTCGTCGCAGCGACCATCGAGCGCGTCAGCCATGTCGAACCCAGATGTAGCCGCCAAAGTGCGTGCTTCTCTGGCGAGCTACGGCGGTGCGGTGCAGGACTTCAGCGACGCTCTCCGCGCTGCAGCCGCGGACGCCGTCCCCACAGCCCGCCTTGAGTTTTTCCCATCAGCGCAGACGGACTACTTGGCGCCCTTCGATCAGATGGAGCGGGCATTGGACGACGCGGAGGCAGATAGCAGCAAACGCGCGCCGGCGGTGTGTGGGCAAGCGGGGACGCAGGACAGCCGTACGCCGTCGAGCCTGCCGTCGGTCCTGCTGGTGAGTTACCGTGTGGAGACGGCACGACACACACATGCGCGTGTTCTGGCGGCCTATGGTCCTCGTTTCGAGGCTGCGCAACGTCGAGAGCTTCTTGCGCTGCGGAAGGAGCAACTAAAGCGAAGGCGGAAGTTCTCGTTTGCGTTTGCGATGGAGTACTGGGGAGAGGTGCAGCGTCGCCGGGAGACGTCGAGCAGCAACGCAGCAGCGGCAGCCAAGGTGGCAGCGGTGGCGGCGACCTCGGATGCGAGTGATAAGGAGAAAAGTCCTGCAACAGGAGATGACACAGGTGCTGCAGCTGCTGTGGTGGCAGTGAAGGACACGAAGGAGCTCGAAAAGGAGAAGCGAGTTGCTGCGCGGGCGGCGAAGCGCAGCCTGCCCGCCTACGACGCCGACCAGCAAGCAGAGGACGATGTTTTTCTCGTTGTCATCCGCCGGCTTGAGCATGCGGCGGCGACACGAATCCAATCGGTCTACAGAGGTCACCGCGCGCGGCTGCTGCGTCATGAGAAGCGTGCCGCTCTACCGGCTGATGAGCAGCAGCCGGCACCTCCCTGCCCAGTGGAGAGCGTGGCGCGGTGCGGTACGAAGGCCTGTGTTGCAGACGCATCCCCGTCACTTCTATTTCCACTGGCGCGTGCGTCATTGGATAGTCTCTGTGAGGAGGGCAAGGCGTTCCACCACGTCTGGACGGACCTGCCGGTCTCTCCACCGCCGGACAGTCGACGTTGTTGGATTTACCGCCCGGTGCGACGAACGGCGAAGGCGGTTCCACTCCAAGAGACGTGTGAAAATACAGGTCCGACCAAACCCATCGACCTCGCTACTCAGAACGAAGCGAGGGTGACGCCGGCCCCCACCCGAAGCCGTGAAGATTGGGTGCAGGAGGAGCTGCTGATTCCGCCGCTGCGCGCCACCCAACCTCGTGCACGCATCAACTTGACGCAACGACTGGTCGATTACCTGGCTCTGGCGCAGTGCACCCTCCTCCGTGAGACGGCACAGCTCTTCGCGGACACCCCGGGTATGTCCGTCCTCCAGCGTCGCTCCTACGACAACGTCAAGTCCCTTTGTCTGACTCTCTTCTTCATCGCCTACGCAGAGCTGCGCCAGCGAGATCGGCGTGCAGTGCCGGAAACGTTCTCCCAATATATGCGAGAATGGCACGATGACGTGCTGGGGTGGTTTAAGGCGCCACACGAAGCCTCTCTTCTGCTGCACACCACCATGGATTCTGTGACACATGGTGCGAGCGCGATGGGCCGACCCCCGGCAGTGGAGCTTGTGGAGGCCCAGCTGCGTGCCCATGAGACTTTTCTTGTTGCTCACGATGCAGCGAGCACGGCCGACTCAGCGTTGACACGTCTGTCGCCCCACATATTTGTCGCACCCCAGCCACTCCTTCCTTCCTCGCAGTGGTGCAAGGCGGTCGCGCACCTAGCGACGGAGCTTCAAAGCACCCGCGGCGAGTCTGCGACAGGTGCCACGGCAGACGTAGGGGCTGCGTCGCACGACGGGGCTGACGTACCAGTACGCGATGCCGTACACTGGTGGAGCATCGCTGCGGTGCCGATGTGCAGTGTGGAGGGCGTCCCTGTCGCAGCCGTACGTCGCTGGGACACTCAGCAGCTCGCCGGAGCTCCCGCGTACGACTGTTTTGTGCCACGCTTGCGCACTGTTGCCGTGGATGTGGTGGTGGGCGGTGTTGTCAGCGCAGCACAAGCCAGTTCCAGTGCTGCTGCCGTTGACGACTCGGCTGCTGCGGAAGTGAATTGGACGAATGCGAAACAGAGGGTGGTTAGCGAGTGGCTGCAAGGTGACCTAACGACTGCATCAGACCAGGCACTCGTTCAGCACACACGTGACTGCCTGGCTTGTGAAGGCTACTTAGAGTGCTACGGTGTGTCTCCACAGTGCCGTGGTGCATCTCCACTCCCTGCCTCCTTTGTGGACATCCCTCACCACGCCGTGCTGGAGAAATCCATCGCGGCAAAGGCGACAGCGCACGTCACTCCTCAGGACCACGCTCTCACAGAGGAATCCGTGGAGGTGGAGTCCGAGACTGCCTGTTCCACGCTCGCGGACTCCGTCGTGTCGCGCCGCCGCTCCATGGAGCGCAAAGGGGGTTGGCAGCGCGTGATGGAGGCGGTCGCGATGGAGGTGGCGGCCTCGCGCCGCGGCAGTCCGCGGAACTCATCCGTCTCCCTTAGTCCCTGCGAAAGGGTTGGTGGATTTAGCCAAAATCGACGCGCCTCACCGCAGTCGTCGACGAACGACACCACTCCCGTCACCCCTCCAGATCTTCACGAGGAACCTAATATGTTGAGGGACAAATCAGCCACGCTGAAACTCGAGGACGTCGAAGCACTGATCTCGACGACTGCTGCTGCGACGCTTCATAACCATGGAAAACAGAAGAATCAGACATGGGCGGTGCACTGCGTGGACGAGGTGGCAGACGTCGTGGCGGCCCACACGCCAATGATAACGCTGCACCACACAAGACGCGCGCTACGCTTTGTGCCCGGCTTGTGTGGTGCAAAGCAGCTCGACGTATTCGTCGAACAGGTGGTCAATGCTCTTGGGAACACTGCAGACGGGACGGCGTGCCTCGTGTTGGCGTTGGATGCTGCATCGCAGGCATTCTTTGCTCTCGCCGCAGTTCTGGTTGACCACCGTCTGCGTAGCACACGCAGCAGTTTCGCCACCGCCGCCTCGAAAGCGCAGCATGCAGGGACAACTATTGACGTCGCCACGGATGAGCATCTGACCTTTCTCTGCGGCTACCACACACTCCTGGACACCGCACTCGCCGACACTTCGGCAGTAGGTGAGCCGCTGACTGGAACACCGAAAAAACAGTGCAATCGCAACGAGTCTGTGCAGGCTGCTATCACACACGTGGCACACGTGTTGAGTGCTGCCAGCGCAGTGGCGCCGCCGCTGCATCTGCTTTCCCGCCTCAAGGACGCGCTGCAGCACGCGGAAGCATCGTCGACCACCGCTGCTTCTGAGATGCAATACTACACGACACTCGCAGTACAGTTGGCGGAGCAGTATGCCTGGCTGGTGCTGCTGGAGTGGTACTTGTGGTCGCCGCACTTCAAGCTGTCATTGCCTAACAGCACGCTGTCCGGGAAACGGCGTTTGTCGAAACCGGCGGCTGAATATTGTGGTTTTGCTGAGGTGGTGCGCTCCACGCCAGCGGCAATGCAATGGATCGAGCAGATGGACCCCTGGGTGATTGCAAAGGAGCGGTGTCCGGATCACCACCACAGATGTTTCTCCAATGGGCTGCGACGGTGGGACGATAAACACTACGTCTGTTTTGGTGTGCTGTGAAGATCTACAAAGGCGTCACTGTTTTCCGCAAAGCGTCCAAGGAGTAGATGCTCCCACTGAGAGAGAAAGAGACGAGACGGGAGGGTGAGAAGCGGGCATCAACGAATGCAAGTCTTTCTGTCGTTCCCCCCCCCCCCTCTCCCACTTCCTCAATCCCTCTCTCGTCGGACAGGCTCACGAAAGAAGAGAGGAGTGAGACGTCAGTTGACAATTCTGTCAGTGCAGAAACGGATTTCGAATGTAAAATAGTGTGGCGTAAACACCTCTATATTGATTTAGAAATGATGTTGGCATCTTTTTTTTTTTTGCAATGACCGAATGACATGTAACGAAGCTTAAAGAGTGCTCTTTTTAAGGAAAGCACTTGTGGCGTCAAAGTTAAGAAATAAAGAATGCACCAATACACGCAACGACCTGTGTGTGTGTGTGTGCGTCGAAATAAGTGTGCGCTGCTATTTGGGGGCATGAGTGAAGGTGAAAAACGGATTCTGGTTTCCCCGCCGAGTGTCTATTTTTCGTTGTACCAGTAAAAGAAAATAATGGTGAAGCGTTCAGCGTACTGAGCTCGAATGTGCCTCGTTTGCTCGAACATTCGTCCATCAGAGCTGGGTGTTCCGTGTTTGCTGTCTTTTTTACCACTATTTATGTGTCTGCATACAGCGGTCGTCGGTGGGTATGCTCTCCACGCAGCCCCATTTTCCTTTGTTTTTTTTTTTTTGTATTCACCCCTTCTTTCTGCGCTAGTCCGCTCACTACGACTGCACTGATCACTGACTTTCATGGGCTCTCTTCCTCTCTGTTTCTCTGTGCGGGATCCAGCTCAAAAGGTTGCGAACGTAACCAACTTTGATCTGTGCTGGCATCGGGTGAGTATATATATACTCAAGTACTCGGCTACAACATATATATATATATATATATTTATATATACATAAATATAAATAAATAAGTATATAC
>OESO01000194.1:451241-495036 GCA_900240985.1 Crithidia bombi | reverse complement strand
TAATAATAATATACTATATATATATATATATATATATATATATATATATATATATATATACTGAGTAGCGTTTTACAGGGGGTGCACGCACACACGCAGGTATCGTTCCTCACGCCTTTCGTATCGTGTGTGTCGCACCTTCTATTACAACTATTGCCTAGTGCTATTATTTTCACTACTTATCTCGGTGCAATGCTTGGTTTCTCTTGGCGGCGACTGTGCAGCACGTCCTTGACGGATTCCGTTGCGACTCACGGTACCGGCAGCCGCGGCGTCCACAGGCCGAAGGTGGCGGTGCAGGAGCAGCTGAAACACCGTCTCCGCCAGCGCCGTCAGCAGCGCAGTCGTAACATCGCCGCAAAGGCAGCGGAAGTGCAACGTTCGATTGAAAACGTGACGAGCAGCCGTGACCTGTTGGTGGGGCAACTTGCTGATCAGATTTTTGCGCGGGGCCACCGTCACGTTGCAAGTGCAACGAATGTTGGCTTTGTACCTGACGGAAACCCAGCCACCCCCCTCGTCGCCTTGGCAGGACGGGAGACGTGTGGCAAGACAGCGCTTCTGCGCTCCTTGTTCCGCTCGGCCGGCGAAGTGGGCCGCTCCAACCGCCAGCTGCGACGCGACGCGATGAACTTCTTTAATGTGGGTGACGTCTTCAACGTCGCTGATTTGCCTGGTTGCGGGGGGACGTCGGTGCCATGGTCCACAGTGCTGCAACATGCCGTCTTACTCCGGAACTTTGTGCGGTACCAGCCCAGTCTCAAGATGCTCTACTACTGCATGGATGTGCACTATAAGCACGGGGTGTACGTCCAGGACATCGACCTGCTGCGCTTCCTTGCCCGGGAGGTGCCGAACTTCACTATTGTGATCACAAAGGCCGATCAAATCAACGATCGTGCGATCCGCACGGTGCACATGGAGGACGTCCGCAGGGAGCTGCTGTACAACGACATTCACCACCCGGTGCTCGTGACCAGCGCCTTCCACATGGGTGGCGTGGACACGCTGCGGTACGACATTGTGATGAACTGCTTGCATGCCTTGCCAACGGAGCGCTTGACGCTGACGGAAGCGCGGCGACTGTCGGCACGCTTGTTCTCACAGACGGAACTCAGCACGATTCGCCCGCTGGCCATTGCACCGTCCTTCGTCGAAGACGAGCGGCAGGCGTGGTTGGCGGGTATCAATCGAACGGAGCGAGACGGACACGCTGCAGCGGCATCCGCACCGGATAGCTCTGCGTGCATTTCAGCAGGGGAGGACAATGACCCGGCCAACAAGGACGTTAGCGGTTTCGACGTCACTGAGAGTTCCACGGCTGTGCCAGATGTATGCGGTGAAGGCGATGTAAAGGCGGAGGAGGGTGTGGACGAGGTCGTCAACGAGGATTGGGAGCACGACAGTGACGGTGATGTGCACCATCGTACGCGTGCCACGGATGAGGAGGAATATGAGCTGCTGTACAGCGATGCTGAGTCGGAACTGTTTTCGACCACCGCTGAGGTAGAAACGCCTGATGCAGCCGATAAACTCATGGAGCACCACACAGACAGTGCGGCCACCGCACACCTCACCGACGAAACACCGTTGACGACACCTGATCCTCAACGGTTGGATCCGGGTACCAGTCTGCCACACGTGGCGAAATCACTACTGCAGACAGACGCCGCGCCCGCTATTCCCGTCGTGTACGACGACCCAGTAATGCAGGTCGCGTACGAGCGTGCGGTGAAGACGCTGCGCAACAAGCCCCTCCTCCGCTACGTCGATGCCACCAGTCCGTGGCGCAACCCACTACGGTGGCCTCGGCACGTCGTTCCGACAAAGCACCCCAAGTCAAACATCGTCCGCTGTCCAGAGGCGCCGGAGAACCCCTACCTCTTTCAATCCCAGTTTGTCGCACCGCGCGCGGACATGTGCTTCCGCCGTCCCAACATCGGTGTGCGGAAGTCCTCACAGAAGGGCAGGTATGAGGCGGATCGCCCCATCGCGTTCTTGATGAAGCACTACACGATTCCTTACTTCCCTGACATCGTCGACACGGCGATGCAGCCAACAGCGTGGGCATTCCTGGGCAGTCGTGAGGCGTACTACGAGCGCAACGGTGGGCGGCAGCTAGGAGTGCGGCTCCTGAACTACGCGACTGCAGGGACGGTGAATCCGTTGTCGGACAACCCGGCTCCTGCGCAGCCGGAACTTGCAAAAGAGGTGCAGCAGCTGGAGGCAAAGCGCTACGGTGTGGAGATCGCGATGCTGCGACCGCCGGAGCTGCAGCCCAAGGAGCAACGTACACTCCCGCTGCACCCGCCACAGTTGGGGGAGTAGTAGGGCAACGTTTTTTTTTCTCCCCGTCGTTCTCTGGATCCCTCGTATGTCGTGCGCGGCTCCGGTGATGACGGTGTGCGAGTGTGGAAGCGCAGGTGCAGGCCTGTTCTTTTTTAGGTTTGAGTGTTTTTGCTTTTGACTCTTTCACAGATACTGCCGCGTAATCACACTCTGTTTCTCTTTCTCCTGACCTTCACGCCAACGCAGTAGCAAAGAGAAGGAGAGGCAGCGACCCCCACACACACAAAAAAAAAATACACACAGGAATGCTCATCGTACATCCATTTTCTCTGATGTGCGGCCTTCGTATGGCGCTATGGTTGATGCACCTGTATGTCTGCCACAAAAGTAAACAAGCAGCACAACTGGAAAAGGGACACCAATGTGGTGGGATACGAAGCGCTTCTTTCGTTTCTTTCGCGGTCGCTGCTTTTCTCGGCAAAGCAGATGGCACATTTTTCAGAGTTTCTTCCCTTCTAAAGATAACAGGCTGCGCTACTGACAGCAATGAACATCATCACAATTTTACAGTTAAAGAAAAACTCCACTTTCTCTCTCTTCTGCTCTTTGCCACCACCACCACCATCAACTCTCCGTTTCTCTTTCCCTCTCCCTCTGTGGAGGCAACACCCAGGGTTCTTGTATGCACCGTGCTGAATACACAAGAAGCGGGGAGTCAGGTAGAAACAATACAAAGGACTTCTGAACACGAGGGAAACGCTACTGGAGGGCTATCATGGAGGTGGGCAAACTTGTGACGACGGAAACATGCGGAAACATATTCTACTTTGTCGTGGATGAAACCCACCCGGACGAGCCGCAGCGCGATGCGTCAAAGTGCTACTACGTAGTCGCACCAGCAAGTAGCACCTTCTCCTACCGTGAGGCCTACTACGTGCTGTGCCGAGCACTCTGCGGACTCGATAACCGAACCTACCTCCACCGTTGGCACTCCCTGCACGAGCAGATCTTCGGCACTACCCCCTACGTGCAGTTCGTAAACGCTGTGCGTAACAGCCCGTTCACTCAGCTAAACAGCCTCGGCCACGCAGGTGGTGCCTCCCCCACATCCCCCCAGGATAAACGCTGGAAATCCACAGTTACGCTTCCTGCGCTTTTTCTGGATGAAACAACTGCACGCCTGGTGCTCCGCAATGCAGAAAGAGAGCGTGAGATGGAGGCGGCAGGGAGTAAGGAGCGAAATGCGCAGTCGCAACAGCAGCAACAGCCTCAGGCTCTGTCGCAGCCGCAGCGTCAGGGTGTGCAGCACGGTTGCTCTACTCCAGTGAGTAAGCCACCGCCAACGACTCACGTCAACGCTGCCACCGCGGAGCCGGCGATGGGCGACGTGGCGCAGCAGCAGCACGTGCACGAAGCGGCGCGTCAAGCGATGAAAACTGAGCAAACTGGATTAGCAGAGCGAGAAGCGCCCCTACTTGAGCAAAAGCTGAAGGCCTTGCAACAGGACCTCCGACGAGAACGCAGGAGAAGACTGGAGGCGGAGGAGCGGTGTCTTCGTCAGACGCAGGCCGTGGAGGAGGTGCGTGCTGCTGCCGCGCGACAGCATCAGCCGCCGCCCTCCGCAGCAGACCACAACGCCAGTGAGGAAAGCGCAAAGCGCGACAAAGAAGAGTTGAAGGAGACGACGCAGCTGCATCAGCGGATTCGCGAACTGGAAGCGGAGCTCGCGGACACGCAAGTACGTTCCGCGGAGGAGCGAAACTCCCTTGTGGCGGACAAGGAGGCCCTGAAGCAGCAGCTGTGGCAACAAAGTCAAGCGCAAGGGGCTCAAATCAAGGCGTTCCTGAAGGAGAATTCAGAGGCGGTGGGGCGGGTGGAGCGGGCACTGGAGAAGCGCGAAGCGGAAGTGTGCGCGGTTTACGCGCGGGCTCTTGAGGAGCGAGACGTGCGGATTGCGCAGCTGTCGCAGGAGGTGCTGCAGAACCTCCAGACGTCACGCCAGCTCACAGTCTCACGCACTGAGCAGGACCGTTTGAGGGAGGAACGTGTGGCTTATCTGGAGGACATAGTTGCCCAGCTCAAGGAGTGGAACACAGCACTTCGGGAGCAGCTAAATGCCGCCACACATGAACTTCATGACATGCGGGAACGTCTGTGGGCTGCGGAGAGTGGACGGAACGCTCGTCCAGAAGCTTACCAACGTTCCCCTTCTCTGCCTCCACCGTCTTCGTCGCTGCAATGCAATAGCTGTGCTGGTCTGCCGCGCGATGCTGCTGTGCAGCTCGCTAACCACCTGCGCGAAACACAGCAACAACTGCTGCTTGCGCGGACGGATGCAGAACGGAAGTCGCAGGAACTGACTCGTGCGGCCCACGTTATTGAGCAGCTGACGCGCGGTGTACAGAAAGCCAAGCTGGACGTGGAGGCAGTTCGGCATCAGTACGCCGTCAATGTAGCAAGTATTTCGCGGAACCCGTCACCTACTCCATACATTGTGTGATATTGCATTGCCCTGCCGTTACGCACATACTACGGGGGATGTGCTCGTTTCTTTTTAGTTTATACGACACTTCATAGAAGCCGCTACCGCATAGAACAACACCACACAAAGAAACGAGAAGAATCACAGGAACAATAATTAGCGAAAGCACCACCCAACGCACACCCTTACGCACGACTCACGGAGACATAATCACCCTTTAGCAGGTGGGGAAACAACGGAAGAGAACACAGAGGAGGGGAAAGGAAGAACGCCACATTCTGCGCCTACGACACTCTGCAAACGAAAAAGAAATCACAAGTGCGTTGCGCCACTGCATTTATGGAAGGAAAAACCTGGTGGAAAGCAGAGCGCACCCGCCAAATCCTCTCTACTGTTCTCTTTCAACATACACACACACAAAACAAAACAAAAGCGTTTTGCTACTCTGTTCTCTCATTGTCGTTGTTGTTTTCTCTTCTCCTGGTGCTCTCCTCCTTCCTTTTTGTTCTTTTCCTTGTCCCTCAACTGACCTATTTTCATTGCTGCAGCGGATTTCACAGCGGGCATTTCGCCTCACACATACATATAAGAGTGCTACCAATTTGCCCTAGAACTCTTGATTTCGCTCGTCGAATGACGCGGTGTCGCAAATGTGTTCGGCACCAAGTGTGAGGGAAGCAGATTGCTGTGCTCCAGCTTCTCCGGTCATTTCTGCGCCGGTTCTCACCCCTGGCACCTCTTCTTATTCTCCGACGTATCGACAAGATGAATCCTACATCTACCGCCTCCTTCTACAAGGGTGGAGATCTCCAATACCACCTGCATCCGCCACCCCTCTGGCACGTGTTTTTTATGCTGGGGACGCCGGTGTTGTGCTTTTTGAACGGCTGTGCCTACTACCTGTTTTGGCGTTCGCGCTATCTAGAGGAGTCTGCGACATTACGCCCGACTGCTTTGACAACAGCACCTGTCTCTGCTGCAGGCTCCACTACGTCGACCTTGTTCATGTCCAGTGACTCTTCTGCGGCCCCGAGTGCGTATTACGGTGTCGTCGCTGGTTTTGCCTTCGCGTTTATCCTTACTCAGTGGCTTGTCCAGGCCTCGGCACGTGCGTTTATACGTGCTCAAATGCAACGCAAACGCGCTATTGGTTTCTATCAATGTGGTCTTCTGTTCGAGGTAGCTTTTCTACCTTTGACCATAGCCCAGATGATGTTGATTGGCCGCGATTATCATCTTCACAAGGACACGGTAGGGGCGCTACGGTTGTGGTTGGGCGGCGACGCGGACACGGAGTGGGCCGCCGTGCGTGTCGTTGCCTCTCCCTTCCCCACTGTTTCAAGCCCCTCGTCCTCCTCTCAGCGCTACGTGGTGTTGTGGATCGTGTCGTTTACGCTCACGACGACGTCGATGGTGGTGGTGGCTAGTGCCATGTGGACAGACCTGGCGGTGTCGTGGATTCAGCGCAGAGTTTTTGCAGCCTTCTTAGATGACAAACGAAGGCGGGGAAAGAAGGTGAAACAAACGTTAATGTAATTTGCGATGACTCTGCCTCCCTAAGTCGCTGCTGCTATGGTTCTAAGCTGTTACAGCTTTGGTATTGCTTCATTCTGTCCACTTCTGATCATCCGCTGAGCCACTTAAGGAACAGAATACTACAAGTGTGACGAGTAGGACACCTTTAAAAACGGCCTATCCTTTAGCTAGAGAAGTCTACTTCAGTAGCAAGCCCTTCTGTTCACATTGCTGATTAGCAGAAGACTGGCAGAATCCTATCGGCCCGACACGTCTCTGCCAGCGTTTCGCAACGCTCGCTTCTCGTTTTCTCTAGTCCTCTCATTTTCACCTCTTCTTTTTTTTTTGTCTCTTTCCTCCACCGTGACGACTTTTCTCAAAATCGTCCACAACGCACGTGAAGGAGTGCATCTTGTCTTCAACACGACACACATAAGATCCACCCACATAACTTTTGACTCGGTAAAAAAAAAGTTCCACACCAAAACATAACGCTCCCCTCCTCCTCTTCGCTCTTTTTTTTTTATTGTTTGTTTGTTTGTCGTACAATTTTTTTTTTCTCTACATTTTCTGTGCCATTTTTATCTACTGTCTTTTTTTTTTCTGCCACAAACCGTCTCGTGCACGCAAAAAAAAAAAAATGCCCGCGGAGAGCTACTCGGACAATCGGTTGGACAGCACCATCGCGGAGTTGGAGCCGGTGTTCCGCAAGGAGTTCCAGGTAAAAAACGATGCCGATGTGGAGTGGCTGCTCTTCACCTTTGCGCCTGGACGCATCAACTTAATTGGCGAGCATGTCGACTACATGGAAGGATGGGTGTGCCCGGCCGCCGTCCTGGAAGGCACTCACATTCTTGTGGGTCGCGTAAAGCACCTCGCGGCAGAGGCGAATCCGAAGCTGCGCTTCTACGCAACGTACAACAAGGAGCACTTTGAAATGGAATCCATCGGTGGCAAGGGGCACAACAAGGCCTGGACGACGTTTGTGCGTGGGGCGGTGACGATGCGGCTGCAACGCCTCAACGCCGACATCTCGCACCCGGCCTTGCGTGGTGTGTGCATGGTGGTGCACGGCACTCTCGCGATGGGGGCCGGCATGAGCGCGTCTGCCGCCTTCGGTGTGGCCCTTATCCACGCCGTGAATGCTCTCGTCACGAAGAGCTACGAATCGTGTCCCATTTCCGCTGGTCGTCGCTACCCCGTGGTGCCGGCGCTGCCGCAGCAGGACCTCGTGGAGCTCGCGAAGGAGGCTCGCCGCATTGAAACGGAGTACTGCGGTGTGAACGTGGGCATCATGGATCAGTTCATTTCCGCCCTCGCGGAGACCGACAAGTTCATGTTCCTTGACTGCAAGAAGCTGACCTTTGAATCGATTGAGCTAACGCCGCTGCTCGGCAACGGCGAGTACTGCTGGATGCTGATTGACTCGATGATCAAGCACGACCTGATCGGTGGAACAGCGTCGACGTACAATGCGGTCCGCAACGACCAGGAAAACGCGCAGAAGAAGATTGGTGAGCACCGCTTCCCCGGGAAGCCGTACACCTTCTCGCTCATGGTTCGCAACCCCACCGAGTACAACTTTGATGGGAACGTCGAGAAGTTCATGGCGGAATTTAAGTCCTTGTTGACGCCAGGCGAGTTTGAACGCGGCAGCTACCAGATCGCGGAGCAGCTCCGTACGCTTGAGTTCCGCAAGATCAACGACCCCAAGGCTTCCCTCTCGCACGAAGAGCGTGTGAAGGCCGCAGGCAACATTCTTAACGCGGGTCACGCCGGCATGCGCGACTTGATGAAGATCACCACGCCGGAGTTGGACTACGTGCAGGAGCTCATCAACCAGGATAAGGACGTGGCGGGTGGTCGAATGATGGGCGGCGGCTTTGGTGGGTGCATCATTCTGCTGCTTCGCACGAGTGCCAAGGATCGCGTGGCGGCGCACGTCCGCGAGCACTTCAAGGCCCGCTTCCACGTGGAGAACACGTGCTACTCGGTGGATCGTGCGGGTTGCGGCGGTTTCGTCGTTTCCCTCGCGCAGAAGAACGCCAAGCTGTAAAAAATGCATTGCGCATACGTTGCGTCCTGCAAGGCGCCGCCTGTGCACACACGAGCGCTGAAAGACCGACACCACACACACACACACACACAAGGAAAGAGCAGAATAGCATCGACAAGATGGCAAATACGGTTAAAGCGCCTCTTAACGCTAGTATATATATATACATATATGCACATACATGTGTGTGTGTATGTGTGTGCGGGTGGGTGAGTATATGTCTTCTTTGATCTTCTATCTCGTTCTTTTTTTTTTTTTTGACTGTCCACGAAAACGCCTTCTCTCTTTTTTTTTCTTTCCCTTCCCTCCTCCCCTCTCTTCTTCGTTTTGTGGTTCTACTTGATAAACTGTTGTTTTGCAATAAAGATAACGTAGCGAAAACAAAAGCTAAATCGCATTCCGCTGAAAAAGAGGAATTGAACGGTGTCGTACGTCGTGGTTCACTACCTGCGACGCTTCCTATCTTGTTCGTTTTTTTTTTTTCTCGCCAATTGTGTGTCGGATTGCGTGCCTCAAAAGCTGCCTTTTCCTGTTTGTTTTTGAAGGTTGAGTTTCTTCTTTCTTTTTTTTTCGTACATGTTAATCTCTGCCTTCATTCAAAAAAAAAAAATGAAAATTAACAAAAAACGTTGGTGGTGCGCTACTTAGTAACGCAACAACAACGATGAAATAAACTGGGTCATTTTCTCTCCTCCCCCTTTTTTTTGCGTGGTGGGTACATCGTGAACGATATGCGTGAACCTCACTTCCTCTTCCATCTTTTTCGCTCGTTCTTTGTTGACGGCTTGCGGACTTCCTCGTTTGCTGCGCAGTTTTCCTACTTCGAAGTTCATTGAGGGCTCTTGTTAAGTAGTGTTCTGGTTCTTTTTTTTATCCCTTTTTTTATTTGTCAGTACATTGAATAATAGTGTGGAAAAAGAAAGAACCAATGCAGCTTCGGGCGGGTGCAGCGTGTGTGCGTGCGTGTGCAGAAGAGGAAAGCGGCTTTCTGAAGCGTCAGTGAGCACGATGGGTTCTCTCGTGGTCTTGAAAACGACCCCGACAAGTTTTAAAGGGGTGTTTCTTATCACTTGGCACACGTGATGGTAACGATATATCACGAACTTCAACTCACTTTAAGCAACAAGCATCATCAAAATCTAACGACAGAGGGAAAGAAAAAAGAACAGCAAACAACAGTGGTGCCTGCACAACGTGTTCCGTTCGTGTTGACGACTGCATACATAGCTGCGAGTGTGCAAGGGAGAACGTCAAGTGGCTTCAACACTAGGATGTAGTAGTTGACGCTTCATTGGTTTGCTTGCTGTTAGGCTCAAATGAAGAAGTGACTGGTGTAGGACGTGAACTAACGTCAACTTTTGTCGAAACAAGACATCTGGTGTGAGCACTGCTGTTGGGCTCACACGACCCCCTTTTTCTACCATAATAACTGGAGTGATTGTGCTTCCTCTTTCTCCTTCAATTCTCTTCTGTGGGTGCGCTTGTTCTTTCCATGTTTCCTACTGATAAAGTACACTTTGACGGCTTTTCTTTTTTTTTTCCTAATATCTGCGCAGTGATCGCTGTGAGATAAGAAACACCTGGATTGGCTAGATTAACGAGAAAAGCACTGTGCTGCTCCACAGATCATTTGTAATTAGCCGCAGACACACTCACTCACGCATATAAACACACCTCTCTCCCTCGGAGTTGATTCAGATTTTCTCTCACTATTGGCGTTTTTTTTCTTTCAAATTTGAATAAGATCGTCGTCTTTTTCTTGGTGGAAACACTTGAGAAGCTGCACGTCGAAGGAGAAAGAGGGGTGCGTGTTACTCGGTTGTACTTTAAACTTGCGGAATAAATACCGTTGCTTTTCTGTTCGGGCGCTGTTTCTTTTTTGAAGCGAAATCTATCGCGTGCTTCCTCCTCGTGTCTTTCTTTTACTTCCTTTGCGTGTTTCACGACAACCTCTTTTCTCCTCTTGAACTTCCCACCTTTCTCCCCGTTCTCAAGCAGCTGTGTCGGCAACAGCAACAACAACAACAAAAGAAGTCATTTCATCTGTCGCTCTTTCTATAGCTGTTAGCCAACAACGATTGGTTTTGCGTGTTTGTGGGTTCACTTAAGGATTCATGCGAACACTCTGTGTAAGAACAGACTGCGCTATCTCTTTTCGAACCTGCTGTTACACCTCGCTGCACGAACAGAGCGCGAGAGTGCTGCCAGTCCTTTTCGTTTGTTGTTGTCCTAGTCTGGTACGGTGCTAGAGCGGCAAGTTGAGTGCGAGGCGTTGCCTATCTATAAGCTCAAACACACCTCATCGAATACGCAGCCAGCAATCCACTGGGGACTTTGCAGAACGATGGAGTCTTTACCACGCGAAACAGTGTGGCATGTGGCACGGATGTGTGCCCTGTGGGGCGCCATCTCGGGTAGCTTTAATATCCAACAAATATGCATCCCGCTAATTACGCGCGACATCAGCCCAGACGGTGCGGCGCAGTGGCTAGGCATTTTCATGAGCACCAATGCCGTCTGTGGTGCCATCTTCAGCGTCGCTGGCGGCTTCTTTTCTGACTTTGTGGGTCGCATGGCGCTGATGCAGCCGTGGACCCTGTACTTCTTCCTCTCCGTCCTTGCTGTGCTGACTGCCGATTACGTATCGAACGTGTACTTTCTGCTCTTTGCACGCACGGCGGCGCTGTCGATCCCCACAACGATTCTGCTGGCCTACCTGTCCGATTTTCTGCGCGATGCGGCGTTGGTGGAGTCGTACGCGTACTTGAGTGGCAGCTTCGGCGTTGTTAACCTCACCGCAACGCTGCTGTGCGGGGTGCTGAATGAGATGTTTTCCCGCACAGCGTCGCTGCTGCTGGCGCTCTCCCTGTCCGGAATGGCGCTCTACATCGTCATGCGCTCACCAGCGCCGCCGTCGGTGCGGGAGGCGATGGCGACGCGCGCCGAGGAAACACGGCAACGTGGCAAGAAGGAGGCCGTGAGTCGGGAAGAGTTCTACCGGGCGATCCGGCTGATTGTCGCCGACCGCTATCTTCTGCTAATCTGTATCGCCTGCTCCACGGTGCGCATGGCGAACATGAACGAGCACCTCATGCTCGTCTACTTTGTTTCCTTCCGCGCCAACGCGGGGTTGTCATCCATTAGCTACGTTCTTGGACTGATGGCGTTCACGATGTCCGTTAGTCAGCTTGTAGCGCTTCCGCTGGCGGTACGTCGTCGCTGCGTTTACCCGGCGTTGCTGGCGTCACTGCTGGTGATGTCCGGGTGTGTCATGAGCATGTCACTGTGCTTCAATCTGCGGCAGTTTGCCGTGACGGCGTTTTTCTTGGGCTGCAGCCTCATTGCACCGTCCGTGTTCAACGCTCGCATCTCTGCCCTGACATCCGCCACGGGCATCTCGGGTGTGACACTGGGTGTCGTCAGCACCCTCACCAACACGGCGGAGGTGGTTGTGGCGGTGCTGTATGGAAATCTGCTAGGGTGGGCCACGCAGGCCTTTGGGGCCTCGTCCATGTGGAGTGGGATACCGTTCATGATAAACGGCCTGACGGTTTTCCTGGCGTTGTTGTTGGTGCTGTTTGCAGAGTGGCGTTACGGCCGAAAGTTTGGCCCGTGGGGCTCGGAGGACAAGCGCCAGGCAGAGTCGCTGGCAGAGACGGCAGAGGATGACGTGGCAGAGGTGGAGGAGCCGAAGTTGGGTGGGCTGGCAGCGAAGGACGTGGAGTCGTTTGCAACGAACATCGCAGGGCAGCGACCGACCTCTTCGTCGTACATGAATGCGACCGTTGTTCCGCTCCACCTGGAGAAATCAGATGGGGAACAGCATTAGGTGGCTTGGCTTTGGCGGTGCCCCTCTTCCACGAAGGTAGGTGCGTAGTCGTTGCTAATGTCACTTTGTCTCCATTACTCTTTTTTGTCTTTCTCGAAGGGCTAGACGCAACATGGGCCTCGGTTTTGTCTGTTTCTATCTGCGTCCAGTGGTTTTCTGTTTTGTGTGATTATATTGTTTCCGGGTTTGCTACCGCTGCCTGTTTCCTCTGTGCTTTCCTCTACACCCCCTTCCAGAAGTACACTAATATACACATTTGCACGTCTATTCAGTGCTTCTCTTGTTTCCCTGTAATGATCTTCTTTCGCTCTTGTCTGATGCTCAACCTCACACAAGCACATACCCTCACGTGCATATACACATGCACACACACATTCGGTTTTTTTACTCATTGACATATTGCCCCCTTTCATTCTTTTTTTCTGTTGACTGTTTCGGTCCATGTGGCTGCTTTTTTTATTACACTTCTAGAATACGGTGAGGCGGTATCGCTTTAAAAAAAAAAAAACGTGTGTACTCGTCGAGCCCACCGGCGCCAGCTTGCCCCCTCTCCCTAATTTCAGCTGAGTGCCCTGCAACTTCAATGCACCAGTAAAGACACCGTTTACTTATTTTCACGAGCTCTGCAGATGACCGACCCTCTTCTTTTTTTTTTTTTGTAGGCAGGATCTTCGCTGCCTGCATTTGCGCATGACAGACATGATGTGGCCGTGATGTGAGTGTGATTTCAGCTCTTTGTGGAGACAGTTGCACTCCACACCACATTCCTTTTGAGTGTATCGTTCTCCTCGAATTTCTCTCTCCCGACGTCTTCGCTTTTTTGCTGTTGTTGTTTTCCACAACTCTACTATTGCTGGAGCCTTCCGCCTCTTCACAAGGCAGGTGTTATCCACGTTTTGACAGCGTACATCCTTCTTTTACTTCTCTTGTCTGCGCGTTTGTGATCTAATTTGTTCAACTGCGATGTTCCGCGTCGCCTGCAGGTCACTGATGCAACGCACTGCCGTCGCACTCTGCGCTGCCGTGGGTGGAGAGCAGCCGCCGAACCCCGTGACGTACCTCACCGATGATGAAAAGATGCTGGTCGACACAGTGCGTTCCTTTAGCCTGCAGCATGTCGCACCAAAGTCGCTCAAGATGGACCAGGAGGGTAAGATGGACATGGAGTTGCTGAAGGAGGCGTTCGCCGCCGGCCTCATGGGGATCGAAATCCCTGCCAAGCACGATGGGGGTGGTATGACGTTCTTCTCCAGTATTCTGGCGATTGAGGAGCTGGCCCGCCACGATCCCGCCTTCTCCGTCACCGTGGATGTGCAGAACACGCTAGTGAACAACGTATTCTTCAACTTCGCCAACGACGCACAACGCAAGAAGTACCTGCCGAAGCTGGCAGTCGACACAGTGGGCTGCTTCTGTCTCACCGAAGCCGGCAGCGGTAGCGATGCGTTTGCCCTGAAGACACGGGCAGAGAAGAAGGGCTCGAAGTATGTCATCAACGGCTCAAAACTGTACATCACAAACTGTGCATGGGCCGGTATCTACCTGGTCATGGCGACGGTGGATTCCACAAAGGGTTACAAGGGTATCACCTGCTTCGTTGTCGACTCTTCGGAGACGCCGGGGGTGTCGGTGGTGCGAACAGAGGACAAGCTCGGCATTCGTGCCAGCTCAACGGCGGAACTTCGCCTCGACAACGTCGAGGTGCCGAAGGAGAACGTGATTGGTGAGGTGGGGAAAGGCTGCCAGATCGCCATCAGCATTTTGAACGAGGGCCGCATTGGCATCGGTGCGCAGATGCTCGGAATCGCGCAAGGTGCACTCGACATCGTCATGCCGTACCTCTTTCAGCGTAAGCAGTTTGGGCAGGCGATCGGTGACTTCCAAGGCATGCAGTTGCAGTACGCGCAGTGCGCGCTCGAGCTGCACGCGGCACGGCTCATGGTGTACAACGCCGCTCGCAAGAAGCAGAAAAAGGAAGTGTTTATCCAGGACGCGGCCATGGCCAAGTACTTCTCCTCTGTTGTGGCGGAGAAGACGGCGAGTCGGGCGGTGGAGTGGGCGGGCGGCATCGGCTTCATGCGCGACTTCGGCCTGGAGCGGTTCTACCGCGATGCAAAGATCGGCGCCATATACGAGGGTACGTCCATCATTCAGCTGCAGACCATCGCCAAAATGATGAAGGCGCAGTACGACAAATCGTGATTGCGTTCTAACAATCGCAAACGCAAAAGGGATCTTCGTCCACACGCGTAAACCCTCCTCCACCCAACTCACAAGCTATCGGTACCAACCTTTTCTTCTGCACGTGAATTGAAAGCAAAAAAAAAAACGACACAGAAAACGATGTGCTCGTTGTCGTGCTGTTTAGAAATCGATCGCCTGTTTTCACCGAGATCGGTGGTGGAGACCTAAACTGCATGAATACTCCATTTTCCGTTTGCCTGTTTTTTTTTTTTTTGAGTGTGTGTATGCTAGCGTACTTTTTTCCCATTATCTTCTTTTTTTTTCACACTTCTCTTGTGCTTTTCACAGAAACTCTTCTCACGACACTGCTGATACTCCCTCCATCTTCCCCCCCCCCCCACCCACACACAAACACACAAAAAAAAACGTCCATTCACATCCCTCTTAATTTAGACAAGGAAGAGATGAGAAGCTCATCTTTCGCGGTTTGCGAGTGTTGTGGGACAGTTTGACAAACTACGAAAACGTCGCCCTGGTTCTCTTTTTTTTTGTGTGTATATGTGTGTGTGCGTGCGTGTGCTAAATGCACTTGTTTTCCTCTCCCTTTTTCTGTTTGTTTTACAAAACACTCTTACGACTTTCCTTTACGGGTGTGTTTTGACTTCCCCTCTCCTTTTCTGCGATTTTTTTTTGCTTTTTGTCTGTCTGCCAAAGACTGTTCGGGCGCTGGCAAACACGTAGCGCCACTTGAGTGCGTTTAGTGTTTGCTTGTTTGATTTGCTCGTTCGCTGTGCTCTCCAGGCAGTGTCAAGTTTTGTTGCTGTTTTTTTTTTTTAGCTTCATAATTCTATTGCGCCTTTCTCTTGTCAATTAATCTAGAAAGAAGTAGGAGTCTGTCTAGTCCGACGCTAGCGATTACAGATACCATTTTCTGTCGTGTCCTCTGACAGTCTTTGAAGTAAGCCCCCCCCCCCCAAAAAAAAAAAAAAAGTGCTTCCCATTCCAACAGTGAAAAAAAAATGTGATGACCAACCCAACGTGAACAAAAGAGTTCATTTTATCCTTTAAACAAGTTACCGTCGCTGAAACCAAAAAGTAGAGGGAGAGATGAGGAGGAACCGGATGACACAACAGCACCATGTGTAACGAGGCACTGTCAGAGGTTTGGAGTGATACTGCCACAAGAGAAGTGTCCTCATTCTTTCCTCCTTTTCCTGTTCTTGTCCCGCCCTTCCTTTTCTACGTGTACTCCCCCCTCTTCTCGTCCCTTCATTCCTGCAAACACGCATGTTCGCTGACGCACCACTGCACCGTCTACTGCATTTCTCATAGTATCCCCCCACTTCTTCCACTCCCTTGTGTTGTGGCGAGAACCCTGAACACGCCCTGTTTTTTTTTTTTTCTGCTGTGTTCAAGGATTTGCCTCCGTACAGCCGGGTGTTTCTATAGATTCCTGTTGTGTTTTTCTGTAGATAAGAAGTGAAACTTTAAAATAGACCCAATACGTTCTTTCACGTAGAATATCACCTTGTTTGTTGTTATCGAGTTTAATAGCTTGTTTGGGCAGGTCGTTACCTGCCAGCTTTCGAGTGTTCATTCTCCTCAACACGTTTTTTTACTCATTGATCTCATTCTTTTGTGTGTGTGCGTGTTCTTTACTCTCCCTCTGTCTTTCTTCTGGAGTGGCGCATCGTGTCTAGGGTAGTCAAAAGGCTTGTTTATCGCGTGACTAGCAAAAAAGGAAGTAGACGCACACGAGCGAGCGAGCATGATTATTCTCTTCCATATCTCCGACAGCGCAGGTTTGCGGCACCGGTGCTCCACTGTGTGTGGACCTTCCACAACAGCCGCCGGCGCCATCAACCAACTGCGGGCCAAACTGCACATCCCAACAGAGGTGGAGGTGGAGGTGCACCTCGCCAATGACGTGCCAATTCGCCACCTAACGGCACCGCTGACAAGTCTGCGCAAGCAACGCGGTGGGAGTGTACAGGTGTTGCGCATGCAGCTGTGGGCATCTCTTTCCGGCCCCGAGGCGGCCGTGCGGGAGATTAACTACACTGCGGCCGAGGTGGTGGACCCATCTACCGCTGCCGCGGAGGAAGAAGAGGACGACAGCGTCGCTGCCGCTGCGTCGGCGTCGGCCTCGTCGCTGTCTGCGCAGTCGGAGCGGCCAAGCTCCTGCAACACACCGGGTGCTGCCGGTGGCGCTACCACTACCACTCGCATCACGTTTGCAGGACCACCGTCGAGGCCCAACGTGAAACCCGTGCAGGCCAAGGTGCCCAGCAACCTCCCCACCCCACTGCACGCAAGGTTGCCGCCTCCACCACCGCCAGAGCAGAAGAACGCCGCTGCTGTGTCCACACCAGAGAAAGAAGGCGGCTCCCGCAAACCCAGTCCAGCAGCGGCAGCGCCCTCCGCTATCTCTCCAGCTCCGGGGTCTTTACCCACCACAGCCACCACACTGGTCATCAAGCGGCTGGACTCACGACCGCCTCCACCGACGCCGCGGGTGGAGATGCCGTTGTCTGCGCGTGGACCCGTGCGTCGGCCACCCGTCGACGTACAGCAGGCAGAACTGCTGGTGCCGCAGTCCGCTCGTGGTGTGGGTCCTGTGCGTCCATTGGCTGCCACCGCGGCTGCTGGTGGTAGCACGTCAGCGGTGCACGGCGGGAACCTCGCGCGCTTTGTCGAGCCGACAGGCAACGCAGTCGGCGCGCTGTACAGAACCGGTGTTGCACGCCGTGACGCTGCGTTGGGACACATAATGCTTCGGGAGTACCCAAAGGTGGTTTCACGCGAACCGAAGGCGGTTGTCGCGGCCGTGAAAGACAACGCACATCTCGCTTCCCTCAGTTTCTGCAAGGAGTTCGCCGCCACTTCAGACCTGGACGGCGTCGACGACGCCACCTACGCCCGCTTCCTTTCCATCGGTCTCACGCACGGGCAGGAGTTGCGCAGTGGGGTCGTGGGAGGCGCTGCCGGTGCAGACGGCAGTGATGGCGCACGCATTGCTCTCTATGGTGAGCTCAGCTCGCTGCGACACAGCTGCTGTCCCAACGCCGCGGTGCAGTACGACCTGTTCACTGCCCCATACGCCGGCAGCTGTCGCTGCGCGCTGCTCTCTGGCATTTCGCAGGGACAGGAGATCACGTATCTCTACCGACACGCCGACTCGCTCGCCTTCCTGCTGCTCTCGAGAGACCGTCGGCGTAACATCCTGCAGCGCAAGTACTTCATGGAATGCAACTGCCCTCGCTGCTCCGAGGTCCACCTTGACGACGATGCCGCGGCACCCATTGTGAAACGGAAAGGCTCCAAGACGGGCACGTTGAAGGCCAAGGCCCAGAAGCTTGGGACGCGTACCAAGGCCCAGCGAGAGGCGGAGGCGACGCTGACCGGTGCCTTCTTTACCGACTCCAGTGTGGACCGCGACGCTGCGAAGCAGAAGCAGCTGATGGACGAAATGCGCAACGACTTCGATGCTCTGCAGATCGTCGACGACACCGGGGTGGAGATCAACTTGACGCTGGTGGGTAACGTACCGCCGATTCAGCGTACGAAGCAGTGCAACCGCCTTCTGGGTTTTCTGCGCAAGTACGGAACCTCCGATTCAGTGCTGCGGCTGCACGAGCATCACTGGCGCATGAACCTCGCCCGTGCAGCCTACGTGCAGGAGACGGTGCGGCTGTGTGCGGTGAAGGGTGCCACCCCAGAAGCTCGTCTGCGCGACCTGCACAGCAAAACACTGTTCACCCCGACGAAGACCGTCTACGACGTGTGCCTGAAGCAGCTCGCGGTGGAGTCGCTCTTCATTCCACCCGGGCACCCGCACAGTCTCACCACCTACGAGTCCTTCCTCTTCCTCGTCGCGATTCTCCCTCCAGCCTTTGCGCAGTCGGTGACGCGCAGCGCGCAAAACGCGGAGAACATCAAGTGGAAGCAGCTGGAGGAGACAAAGGAGGCGTGGAGTGTGTTGAAGCGCACGGCACTGCCTCCGCAGGTGCGGCGCATGGTACAGCGTAAGGAAAGTACAAATGGCGGTGATAGCGCTGCACAAATGCCGTCGCAGACAGTCACGGCGTGTGGGCAGCGCAGAGAGGAGCTACCTTCAGCCCTGACTATCAAACTTCCACCAAAGAAGACAAAGACGCAGCAGTAGGGCTGTCGTGGCGTCGGTGGTGGTGAAGCAACGACGGCGGTCTCCTGAAATCTCTCTCTTCCTGTTTTTTTTATGTATACGTATGTATGTAGCGGTTGCGCTTCTTTGTGTGTTCTTGAAATTGATTGACTACTGAACGAATGGGTGTGGTGTCTCTGCCATTCAATTGTGTAGCGACGGATATGGGCTTCAATGGCACGGCTCCCTCTTTTTTTTTTCCCTTCAGCAGTGTGCGGATGTCTTCATATGTACCTCTGTGAGTGGTGTGTGTGTGCGTGTGTGTCTGTATGTTTGTACATATCGCTGTGTGTATGTATGTTCTGATGTTTCATTGGGACCGTGGTTTGACCCGTGCTCAGTCTTCTTCCCTTCATTTTTTCTCTGTCTGTGTGTGTTTTCACTTACACCAATAGCAACCCCCGCATTGATCAAGGATAATTACCCTTTTTTTTTCGCATGGTTTCGATACGCAAGGCAGAAAAACGCCACTCAGTCACAGCTCCTGTGGTGCGTATTTGGGAGGGCACAGTACTGCTGAAACTTCTCAAGAGCGACTTGCGGGTTATGGAGTGAAACTGCATTTCTGTCGCCGCTGCCGCCTGGTCCTGTCCTTGAAGGTGATGGTCGAAGAAAGTGCAATGCTCGACAGCGAGGATAACGACTACTATTTACGAGTGATGGGTGTGATTTCGTCGGCACCGCTTTTCGGCCTTGTGCTCCACCACGCAACCATCCACCCTCGCACTAGTCTCGTGAGAGAGAAAGGCAGAAACTGGAAGAAGAAAAGAAAGAAACGGAGAACATCTCGCATCTTGAAGCATCTATTCTCTCTATTGCCTTACCTTCACTGATGCTTTGCCTTTACTTCTTTTTGTTTGTTTGTTTGTTTCACCGCGCTTGACTCAACACAAAACTCCTCAGCGTCATTTCAGAGGAGTTCAGTCCTATTGCCTTTTTTTCTCTCTCTCTTGCAACACAAATACTGTGAAGCAAGTACACGGATTGGAAGGCGAAGGTATTCACTTCGCTCCCTGCTACCCCCTTTTATCGAGGTGGCTCGCTTCCCGAAAGCGACAACTATTCTGTCCCTCTTCCCGCAAACAATCCATCTAACAATCAAAAATGGCCACGCGGGATCGCACGAGCGAGTTCTTGCAGTACCGCGCCATCCGTCCCCGAAGGCCGGAGACGGAGCAGCTGCTAGCAGAGGAGGAGAACATGAACCGCGTCTATGTGACGCCGCTGTGGGTGGAGAAGATGGATGATGTGCGCCACGTCGAGGACCAAATCAAGGAGCAGATGGCGGCGCTGGAGAAGCTACGCAAGGACCACTTGAAGGTAGAATTCAGCTCCACTCGTGATGAAGGCCAGGAGGAGGCTGCCATCGAAGAAGCGCAGGACACGATCGATCGCTTGTTCAAGCTGAGCGAGAGGGGGGTAAAGGACCTCGACACCGCCTACACCCGTGACCTCCCCGACGGCGGCACTGACGCCGAGCTGAGCATCTTGCGTAATGTGAAGATGTGCCTCGTGAACGAGATCAACAACATTAGTAAGCTCTACCGTGAGAGTCAGCGACGGTACATGATGGATGTGAAGAAGCAACAGCTCGTCTCACAGCGCTGGGCCGGCGGTGACCGACAGAAGGCAGTGGAGCAGCAGCTGGAGAACGATGCTTTGATAGACCAGTACTTGCAGAAGGGCATGACGCAGGAGCAGGTCGAGACAATCATGCTGAATCAGCAAATGGCCGACGAGCGTGTGAAGGAGTTCGAGCGCATCTATGCCTCCATCAAGTCCCTTCACGAGATGTTCAAAGATATGAACACGCTAGTGATCGAGCAAGGTGCAGTCCTCGACCGTATTGACTACAACATGACCATTACACACACCCGTGTACAAAAGGCGCGGCAGGAGCTGCAAAAAGCGGCGGAGTACCAGTCAGCCGGCACGTTCAAGCTGTGCGTGCTGTTTATGGTTGTCCTCATTATCGGCTTGATGATTGCCTTGTTCTTTAAGGCGGTCATCTAGGCAACGTACCCTCGGTGCCTGTTTCGGTTTTCTTTTACCTTCTTTTTTCGTTCTGGATATCGCTTGTTTGCTTGTTTTCCTCTTTTTTTTTTTTGACGCGATTCAAAAACCGTGGACTGTAGTTGAGGGAGTGGTGGTCCCTCCTTTTTCTTGTTTTCCGTGTGTGTCTTCTTTGCTTTATGGTGGATCCTCGTCTTAAGCTGTTCTTTTGTCGTTGTTGCTGTTGTTGTTGTTGTTGCGTGATTGCGATAGTTTTGAGCTTTTGTTCTGTATTTGGTATTCTCCATAGACACGAAACAATCGTAAGAACAACAATAACGGGTGCGATGACTCTTATTCGTATAGTCATTTTCATTCTTGTACATCTTGGCTTCGTGAAAATGTAATACTGCAGCAAGTTATCGAGGGACGTGGAGGGTGGGGTGTTTCCTCTCCGTTGGCCGTCGCTTGGTGTTGTGCAGTGAACACACTCGCGTAGAGCGAGCACTTTTCACTGTTTTCTTCTTTTTGTTGCCTCCTTTCCGACGAGAAGCGGTGGGCGATGTCACTTGTGTGAACGAAAAACACCTTTTTCAGCCTTCACGACACAAGCCTCCTCCTTCCCTCCGGCTCTTATTTGGTACAATACGACCTGTCTCCTCTTCTGCTCCGCCTCTTCGCTCGTCTCATTTCAAGGTCTACGGAAAGACTGGAATTCTCTTCGCACACACATTAACATATATATATATATATATATACAGAACGTAAGGTACAAACACAAGTAGGGAGGAAACGGTTGCCCCCCCCCTCCCTTCACCGCTATGAACGTTGCACCTGTGTACCGTGCAGTGCTGAAAAACCTCCAGCGCGCCTGCACAACACGTCCACACTTCGTGCAAGATGTGCGATTCCTTCTCTCTCTTCCTCTCATCACCCACCATGAGAAGCACACCGTCGTACCGGGTGCAACCACGGCGACCTCGGCAGCACACGGCGCCGAGATAGGTGCCTCTATCGTAGTCGAAGGCAGTAAACACCCCGGCTTCCTTGAGCGCACCACCGTGGAAAACTACCTACACCGCCCATTCTCGATGTGCTACCCGATTGATCCGACGACGCTGTTTAGGCTGTGCTACGCAGACCTGCAAAAAGCCATCCACCAACCTTTAAACGCTGATGGCGGTGTCAACCCTGTGGCACAGCAAATCCTGCGCTACCGCAACCTACTCTGGCTGCGCAACCGCCTCGCGCGTGTATTAAGTGAGAAGACGACGACGCAGCTGGCCACGTCGCTAAGCATCGCCGACGGCCCAGACGGCGACGATTTCATTCCAGATGCGTTTTTTGACCCGCACGACTCAAACCAGCAAGGCGGTGGGAGTGCGTACCCTACCTCGGCGTCACGCAACGGTCACGTGGGGGTAGCGAGTGACACGTTTGGGGGCAGTGACAACGGCAGTAGTGGAGAGATGTCCACGTCGACCCTATCAGCATCTTCTGCTGCGTCTTCCCAAAGCGGTGGCGTGCGACCTGGCGCTATTGTGTCTGCCGCAATGGACGATCACGACCCCGATGTTGTGTACTCAGCCGGTGCGGTGGGGCTGCAACGCGAAATGTTTGTGCTGCGCCACCGCGAAGCTTTTCCGATGGCGGCGCAGTTCCTTTCAGGGTTTTCCACCGTTCCGACAGCTGAGCTTGCCGGCTGCGCGCATCAGCAAGCCGCCCTGTTGCGGTTGGTGCGAGACAAGTACCCCACCACGGTGACGTGCGAGGACGGCCGTGTGAGCCTCTCTGTTGCCGTGGAACCGTTTGACCCGCAGTACCGCACGCGCGAGCACGCGGGCATGGGTTACTTCGCCACCGCCCACCGCCAGTTCCGCGTTCAGTTTTCGCTGCATCCACTCGCCTTGGACGCGGACGACGGCGGCAAGGGGGAGGGCGGCCTCGCCGAGAGGATCGAGGTGCTCGTGGTGAACTCCTACTTTGTTCGTCTTGACATAGAGGCGATGCAGATCGTGGAGGAGGTTGGGTACTTGCACAGCCGCGACGTCTTGCGCATGCTGCGTGAGCGGGATTACGGCGACCACTTTAGCGACTACATCGGCAGCGCCGTCACCGACGCTCTGGTGGAAGGTGAAGAGCACAGGATGAACAAATCTAGCAGCAGCAGCAGGAGTAGCACCGTTGGTGGCGCCACCGCGTCTGGTGTCGAGAAACATGCGAAAGACACCGTGAGTAGTACACCGGCTCCTGTGCCAACGCCGTCGGACAACGCTCGGGTGTTCTCACTGTACTTTGTCAACCCTACAGATGCGCTTATGGTACTGAAAGGAGTGCTTTTTTACAAGCTAGGATTGCGCTGCCAACTCGCCAACGCACCTATTCAGTGCATTCCGTTTGGGTTTGTCGTGCTAGAAGCTTGATGCACGTGGATGACTACTTTGGCCCTTTCCTCCGTTCACTCGTGGAAGCGGATGACACTACCACCAATGGGGTACTTACGCACACACACACACACACAGAAACAAGCAATTTCGCTACAGCATGCATTTCCGTTGGGCTTCATCGTGCAGTGGTGATGGTGAGTCTCCTCTTTTCTTTTTTAGATCTTCGCACTGCCATGCTTTGGCGGCGTAAGGAGCTCTGTACTTGAGCACAAAGCTCAGTAAAAGAAAAAGCTAGCATAGCCGCTTTAGCGGCACGTAATGATTTTTGTGTGCACACAAAATGTTGGAGGGAGAGAAGCGGGAAAAACAAAATACAGGGAAGAAGCGGCGGAAACCCACTCGCACTGTACGCTGCCAAGTTTCACTGTTTCGCGTTTCCGCTTCTCAGTAGGTGCACTTTCCGAAACGTCGAGGATGCGCGTTGTTGTTGTTGGAATTGGAATTCAGCTGTTGCATCACTATGGCAGGCCCGGTCTCCCTCTCTCTCCCCCCTCCACTGCTCTCTTTTTTGTTCACTCTACGTCCCTTTTCCCTCTTCCACGGTTGTGTTTCGTCACTTTGCATGAACATCTTCCGTTGACTTTTTTTCACAGAGTCTACTACAGACATCCGCGCTGCTGTCTCAGCGCAGCAAATAACCTCGTGGCGTCTTCTAGGAACCAGTCTTGCATTGGCGCACATCATAGCTCAACTGTTGCAAAAGACGGGCAAGGAGTCTAGCGCCATTCAGCGTTTCCCTCTCCACCTTCCCTGGATTCTACTGTTTTTTTTTTCTATTCGTTTGTTGTCCTCTATCGACATCGCGCAGCTGCGCAGAGTACATCCGCAGCTGTTTTTGCAGCGGTTCTTCTGGTCCACCTCGTAAGCATTTCGCTGAACGCACTAGCCGACACCCCGAAGGAAAAGTGCTGAAGAAAAAAAGAAACAGGAAAAAAGGCAGAATGGATGAGAGTTTCAATCCTTCGCTGCTTAGCGAGTACTACCCCACCAGCAGCAGCTCACTTCAACAGCACACCTACTTGCGTGTACTGTGGCTGCCGCTTTCTGTCTGCTTTCTGTGGAGCGGCGAGACGCTCGGTCCAAGCAACGTTTCTACCCCACAACCTGTGACTTCGCCCTCCAGCGGTGCCGGCTCCTTCTCCACGCCGAACCGCTCCAGCTGCGGGCCAGCGAGTGTAGACGTCAGCCGCAGCTCCTTCTCCGACCGCCACGCCGAGGCCTTCGTCGACGAGGATGAGACGGTCAGCGGCTACGAAGTGGCGCTGCGGCGCTGCCTGACGGTTCACCCACCCGTTCAGGCAGCGCAGCTCAACTGGGATGCCTTTTCACCCGCGGTGCTCAAGTCTATCGCGGCCCTCGCGAAGACCGCCAACGCCCCTGTTGAGCTGCCCTTCTTTTTGACCAGCGACTTGGGCACCTCGCATTGGGAGAATATGGACGGGCACCGCGCCACGGTCGCCGTCGTCGTCGTGGTGAACGCGGCAGTGCTCCCGGTGTCGGCGGATCACGCTGTCGACCTCGTTCACACCATCCTCACCTCTCAATTCAAGGACAAGGTGTGCCGCTGCGTCGTGGTGGACGGTCCGGTGAAGCTTCAAGAGAAACTGACCAACTCGCCGGTGTTTCTCTGCGTGTCCTCTGATATCCCAGTAGAACAAACGGCAGCATCGCTTCTGCTCGACGTCGCCCAGGCTGTCGTTAATGCACAAGGAGCCGCGCTCAGTCTCTACAATCAACCTGGCAAGGCGGACAACACGCTGGTGCGGACGCCAATGGACAAATCAACGACCTTCGCGCCGTCGCGTACGGCTTCAACGATGACGGCGTCGCGCTTCAAGAAGAAGTGTGGTGACATTCTATTGCAGTGCGGTGCCGTAACCACTGCCGTTGCTGCCTACGGCGAGACGCAGTTCGGTTCCAACGCGGATTGTCTCTGGTGCTCGGCTACGGTGGAGAGCATCGCCGCGGCGCGGTACCACTACTTACGCACGACGCTGCTGCGCCACCGTGCGGCGGTGGATTCCACGGTGGTGCAGCTGCAGAGCGATGACCCTCCGTGGGGGCCGGAGCTTTCCGCTGCGGTGGAGGAGCTGGGCATCATCGTGGGTCAATACGGAGACAGTCTGAAGCTGACTCTGAGCAGCCTGAAGGGCTCTTCAGTTCCGCATTCCATGCAGAACCGGCTCATCCGTGACATCGATGAGAACGTGTCATCGCAGATAACGCTCTTGAAGAGTTTGCTGGTGCGAGTGCGGGTGTGCATGGAAGCCAGGACGTGGGAGGTGGCATCAGATCCGCGGTCGTACCGCCTTGGCAGTGACGTGCGGCGCTGTGTGGAGAATGTGTTTCGTCTCGCATACGCCGAGGTGGATGTGTACCTGCGAGAGTCGCTGCGGCAGCTGAGCAAAGCTGCGCCAAGCGGTGGTCTATGGTCGTCATCGTCGCCACCGCTGGGTGGTGGTGGTGGTTCAAGCGGAAGCTTGCCAAACCCAACCGTCACAATGTTGCGCAAGCGCGAGCTGGAGACGCGGTTCAAGCGGCTTGAGCTGCTCGCTGCCCGGGAGTCGCGACAGCCTTTCTTGGAGGAGCTTAGTGCTCTGCGCAGCACTTTTCCGGGCGGCTACGGAGCGGAGTGGACGATGCGGTGCCTGCCATTTTTTGCTTATCTCTGCATGGTGAATGGTGCCGAGCGGCGGGCACGCGCGCTGTTAGTCGAGATGGCTGGTGTGCGCACCCGCCTGCAGCTGGTGGAAGGGGCCGCTGACATGTTGCTGCGCGTGTGCGCACTGGCGGGTCTTGGGCTTCCACTGGGCGGTCTGAAAACAGCTACGATGGCGGACATGGCGACAGTGGAGAAGGGTAACATAATGGCGGCGGTCCGCGGCCTTGACCCGCTCTGCCGCCTCAGCCGGTTGATCACTGAGAGGAGCGCGGCGGCGGCGATGGGCAACGGAGGGGTGAACAACAGCAGCGCTGCGAACGTGTCCATCACGGCCGCACCCTTCAACATGTTCAGTGCGGAGGAGGACTCGCCCGACCGCGGCGTAGCGCGACTTAACCAGTCCATTAACAACGCAGCTCTCCTAAATGTGCCGCTGCTGTTGGAGCTGATCGAGCTCTTTGGTCGCATGGGCCCGCCCACGTCGACAGCGGCGCTGCGGTGTCAACTAGCCACGCTGCTGCTCTTCCAGCACCCCCACCTCCTCGACAAGACCACACAGCGCACGCTCAAGTCCATTATGGAGGAGACTTCCGGCCTGCTCGAGCCGCAGGTACCTGCCACCATCGTGCCGCCGCCGTTCTTCCTCGCCTGGGAGGCCCTGCCGCTCCCTCCGCACCTGGCCCCCAAGACGGTGCCGGTGGGTGGGGCCCTTTTTACCTTCATTGACACGCAACGGCTGAAATTGACGATTCTGTGTCTCAACGGCAAGGTGTTGGGCAGCCGCACGGTGTGGACCGTCGGCGACGTCGCGTCGGTGCTCGTCACGCTGTACAACCCATTTGAAGAGCCACTCATCTTTGGCGCCGTGGCGCTGCGTTGCCGCATTCGGATGGAAAAGAATGGGTGTGACAGCAGCAACGGCAGCGGCGGCAGCGCATCGACACCGACAGCGGCAGGCGAGGATGTCGCACTTCACGATCCCATTTGCTATGTGCTGTCGCAGGTGGAGGTGATGCCGCTGGCGAAGCGCAAAGTTCTGCTGCAGGTGCAGCCCACACAGGAGGGGACGCTTGTGATTGACGGGGTGGCGTTTCGTCTCTCCCACATGCAGTCGTCGCAACCTATTGTGGGGCAGCTGCCGGCGCCGATGCACATCCCGGTTCTGCAGCGCCTGCCGCAAGTCTCTTGCACGCTCAACACGAGCGAGCTGGAGGTCTTCGGTAGTCAGCGCATCGATTTCACAGTGCGTGTGGTGAATTGCGGTAGCGTGCCCATCTCCTGTATCTCTCTCACTGCCCACAGTGAGCAGTGCCAACTAGAGGGCTGCGAGGGCTGCAAGGAGCGCCGCACCGACACGGACACCACCGTAACTCTCAACAAGCGCGCCCTCGACGCCGCATCACGCGTGCCGCTGCAGCCTGGTGATGTAGTGATGATCCCCGGTGTACTGGAGGCGCCACAGACGATTGCGAAGTTCGGTGCACATTACGTGCTGTTTCGCACCGATCTTTCCCTGCCGCATCCTGAGCCAGAGAAGCCGCCCAACGTGCCGAGTGCGGTGCCGATCTACGCCGTCATTCCTCGTCGCGTTACAGAGACACGCATGCGCCTCTTCCACTCCCCCGGCCTGGTCGTCACATCGGTTGCGCTGACAAAGGATCGGCGTGCCGTGGAGGTGCGTGTGGCGAATCGCAGTCGTCTATACAGCATGGAGCTGCAGCTCAGTGCGCTCGACTTTGCCGACTTGCCCGATGCGTTCATCGTGGCTGGGGCAGAGTACGTGGTGCCGCCCATCAAACTCACACGGATTCTGCCGTTGAAGGAGAAGAATGGACTGCGCTTTTCTGTGCCTTGGGTGGTGCGGGAGCTCCCGCACTGCGCCGGGACGCTGAGCCTAGACCTGTCAGTGATTGCAGCCGAGGAGGTGAGCGCGGAGCCGCTGGATGAATGCATGCTCACGCTCGACGTGGAGGTCTCGCAAATCCCCCTCTTACCCATTCCACACCAGCTCTCTGCATCTTCTGTCGGGTCGCTGGACGAGGCCAACGAGGCAGCGCAGCAGGCCGCTGGTCTGGGAATGGCAACGCCGTCCTTGTCTGAGCAGCCTGCCGTGGCGTACCGCTGGGCCACAGGCGGTGATGCGTGCTACGGTGGGGACTGCAGTCCTGTGGTAGTGGCGTGCACGCGAGAACTAATGACAGCAACGACGGTGAGTGGCATTGGCGTCTCCAGCTCTATGCATTCACCTTCCTCCGCGAGCGGACTGCTGGATCGTCGAGCGACACCATCCGGAGGAGAGGGAGGAGGAGCGGTGGTGGCAACGGCGGTGGTGCCGGACCTGTCGAGCTCCGCGCGGTCGACTTCTGTGCTGATGCCGCTCTGCACGGAGTCGTTTGAAGCATCCGTGGCGGCGTCGACGTTGCAGCGCGCAAAGACGATGGTGCCACTGCGCAGCGACGCTCTTCCCACCACCACAACAACTCACAACAGCGCCGTCGCGCCGCCAGCGAAGGTTGACATTGTCATTCCTGCTGTGACGCCCATCCACCTCTCCCTCTGCGTGGCCGCCCCGCGCTGGCGTCGTGCCATTCCGCTTCGTGTCCGTGTCTCTATCGATGCCCACTTCGATGTGGCGGTGCTGACTGGTGCAGTCGACGCGGCTGCCATGGTGGGTGACGAGGGGAGGGCAGTGTACTTTCGCGAGTTCGAACTGTTTGCGTTCAAGACGGGCAAACATCTGTTGCACGTGACGATCACTGACGGCGCTGGCCGAGAGCTGACCAATACGGTGCAGCTCATCGTCGAACATTCTAGAGCGCCATGAGGGCGAAGAAGCACCGCGCCCAATTTGTTGCGGCGGCTGTCTGTCGGGTTAAACCTGTCTGTCTGCCACTCATCCCGTCGTTGCCGTACTTAATGACGGTTGTACAACCGCAGTGTGTGGAGACGGAAGGGCTTGGGGGTCGCCAAGGAGTGCAGAGTCTTTTGCTAAGGGAAAGGAAGCAGCGAAAGAAACGGTTATAGGAGGAAAGCAGTGAAACTCCAAGAGAGCGACATTGGGGTTCACCCTCACGCAAGATGACTCAACGCCATCCTGGCGGGGTGGATAACCGGCTACAGCTTCTCCGTTCCTTCTCTTTCTGCACGGGAGGCTTCACTTCTCCGCTAGGCCGTGTTGTTTTCCCCTGTGGTAGCGCGCCGCCTTTGCGAACGCCCGTGTGCGCAGGACCGCTTTTCTCTTCCTTGCAGGATAGGTTGAGGGAAGAGCGCCAACCGCGTGCTTGCAAGTCGATTTGCAGCAAACAATGCGGCAGTGCAGGTAACTGGCAGCTTGTCAAAGTCTTTTGGAGGGGGAATAGGGGCGGGGGACGGGCAGAAAAAGAAGACGAGCCGGCATCCCTTTGCGATCGCCCAGTGTGAATTGAACGGTGGGCAGTATAGCGTCGGGCACTCGCGGGGGAGAGAGCACGGCCCCAGCTTTCCCACAGGACGTTGTTGCCATGAGGGAGTGGCTATGCAGCGGTGTTGCGTGTTCTCTATCTCCGCTTTTTTTTTTTCGCATTTTGTGTGTGTGGTCTCCCCGCTCCCCAGGCAACGACGGTACACGCGCTGTCTCTCTCCTGAAACTTTGCGCCTATCATCTCTGTCATCCACAATAAAAAACCTCTAACAGAAGAGAGAGAGAGAAAAGAAGCGGAAATGAAAGCACACAACTACCAATGCCACCGCCCTCCGTTATGACGTGGTTCACGTGATTGCTTTTGTAGTGACACTCACGCCGCTGGAAGTGCGACAGTCGCAATAGAAGAGCACAACGCACCACCGCAGTGCATGTCATCAATCGCTTCAGCAGCAGTGGCAGATCAGCCTCCCACCTCGGTGTTTGTGTCTGTGTTTATGTAATTGCGTGCCGAGGCAAATAAAGAGTATAATCACGTCGATTTACTGGCACCCTGCGATGCTGCTCGCTCCTCTTTTTATCCGATGAACTCTTCCACAGACGCCAGCCCTGTTTGCGCCAGTACAGATCCGAACTCCACACCATTATCGTTATTTGTATTGCTATTATTGCTCTCCGCTGTCCACGCACAACATCACGCACACATATATATATATATATATAGAGAGAGAGAGAGAAGGATATATATCTTAATGCCTGCTAGTAAAACGGCAAAGCGGAACGATGGGGAGGGATCCACACGTGCCAACAACGTGGCGCGCCAGCCCAGGCGCGGTGGACGCAAACGAGCTCGCGTCATCACCACGGACGCCGACGCGTCCGCAGAAAACGCGGAGTTGCCTGTTGTGTCAGCCAATGTCGGTCCCGCACCCCTAGAGGGTGGTCAGCGGACCGAGTCGGAGCCGCTGCTGTCCTCGCCCACCACCACACCAGCGGGCCGCTCGTCGGTGCGCGAGCCGGCGTCGGCCACCGCATTTGTTCTCACCGACATCAATGAGGAAGAGGAAACCGGGTTGGTGCGCTCCCCCGGGTCGTCGCTGGCGCCGTTGAGCAGCGATGGTGCTGGCAACGTGAACGACAGTGAGTCCGTTGCGAAGCTGCGCAGTGACGTCCGTAGTGCAGCGGAGAAGATACGCCGCAACGTTGAGCTCAGCATTGGTCGCTTTACCATGATAGACGCGGAACTGGAGCGGCTATCTGCCGCACGACAGAGCGTGCAGCCGAAAGTAGACGACGTCATTCAATCACGTAACCCGGAATTGTATGCGGAGGTGGTCACGCTGAACGTCGGCGGCGAAGTCTTCACCGTCCCCCTTGCCACCCTTCTTAGCAAAGACAGCCCCAACTACTTTCACGTGCTTCTCGGATCGGATGAGGCGGGGGACACTACGCCTGTCTTCAAAGACGAGAACAAGTTCATCTTCATCGACCGCGACCCTGCATGCTTCAAGCACATTCTATGCTATTTCAGAGGCTATCAGTATTTCAATCTGCTCAAAGAGGACACCGTGCGTCGGCTGAAGGTAGACGCTGCGTACTTCCAGCTGCCCGGACTCTTAGCCGTGCTCGGCGAGCTCGAACGCGAGGCAGAACTGCAGTTTAACGCCGGCCCCGGTGTCAGCATCGAGCGCAACCGCCTGCGTGTGGTGTACGGCGTGGCGGTCGTCGGCGACGTCTTTCTCGTGACTGGGCGTCACAGCATTACGTACGAGGTGAAGGTGGCGGATTACATTGGGTTCGGCCTCGTCTCGCAGGCCTGCGTCAACACCGACCAAGAATTCCACAAGATACCCGACTGCTGCGTGTACTATATGTCCGGTGTGTTTTACACCAACTACCCGTATCACCGCAAAGAGGAGAATTTAGAGCGCATTGAGAACGGCGACTTCGTGACCGTGAAGATTGACCTTGACAAAGGGTATGTGGAGTACATTCTGAAGAACTCACGTAAAATGGTCTCCATCGGCCGAGCGCGGCGGTTGCGGTTTGCCACGACCATGAAACTGGCCTCCCGCGTACGCATTGTACCACCGGAGGAGGTGCGAAGACGCCTGCCTCCTGCTCATTATACCTTTGACGAGTAGTGGAGATAAAGACGGAGGCGAAGTGGATAGAAACACACAGAGGTTGGGAGACAGCTGTGGAGTGGATGCTTATGGTGAAAAAAGACGATGGTGCCAGTGTTTTTATTTTGTTATTGTTGCGCGTTTTTGGCACTACGTGTGCTGCCCTTCATTGCTTTCCTTCGAATCGTACCACTCACCCCGTGCAGATGCGCAGCTCCCGGGTTTATTTCGGTGTTTCAAGAAATTGAGAGAGCTGTACTGATAGAAGAGAATGTCATTTCTTTTTACTAAAGCTGTTCTTTTTTTTCCTACTGCTTTCTGAGGGATGTGAGCCTCTCTCTCTTTATCAGACGTCAACGACACAAACCTCCACCTTTTTTTTTTTGTACCAGCGTGATGGTGGCATGTAGCTGCACATCACTTTTACAATGGCTGCTGTGGTCACCGTTTTTTGTTGCTCCACATCGATCAATAGATCAGAAAAGCAAAGAAAAGAGCATTCGATTGAGAGTGTGTATTGCTATCTTGACATATTCATGTTAAGATCATCAATGGAAGTGCGAGGAAACGCAGGCTGGAAAAAAAAAGGTGCTCTTGTACATCTTCCGTGAGCTGTGCAAAGACTCAAGAAAATCCAAAAAAAAAAGAGGCGAAGCAGTAATGCGTATGTGAAGATGTCCGAGTACTTTTGCGGTAGTCGTTTGCCCATCCTTCTCAGTCTCTGCAGCTGCTTGTTTTTTTTTTTTCTCTCCTGCGTGTTGGCGTGTGCGCACGCGTAGCTGTTCTGTGTTATTTTGTTCTCGTTTTCTCTTCTCACCACCCCTTTTATTTATAAACACCTGCTCTCTCTTTGTTTTCCTCCTCTCGTATTTCTCGCGGTATCGTTGTGCTTTTTTTTTATAGTAATGTGTGTGGGCGTGCTTGAGCGGGCGTTTCGTAGGTCTTTTTTTTTTATTGCTGTCTGTTTCTCACTGACGTCTTCGTCTTCTTCCGTCATTGTGTTGTCCGTTTTCAGCATTCTGAAGATATCTAATAGCTGTGCGTTCGGGTTGTCACGGGGATGGAGTTCTTTGTCGTTCTCCTTCCTTCCTACTTTCTATTCCTCCCGATTGTTTTTTATGCCTTCGGCGTCTTGTGAAGGTGTGTATGTGCGTACACGTACTAACCCGTCGAATGGAATCGAGCGGAAAGCAATGCAGGAACGGTCCGTGAACCCAGCTTTTCGATCCAAAAACAAACAAACAGGAAGACGTGTGAAATTGTCGGGCTCCACTGCTTCCGATCTCACTTATTTCTCATCCCCGAGTGTGTTCGCATCCTGCTTACGGGTGGTCTCCTGCAAAATAAATTTTGTGCCGGGACCAATGAAGCGTTGATAGGAGTAGAACATATTTTGTTCTCTCAGCTTGCATCTTACTTGTTTGCTGCGGATATCCTGCAGTACTGGAAGTACATATGCAGGTACGCTGCTCAGTCCAGGTGCGCAGCACCGCAGCACCTTTTCATAACTTCGTTTCTACGTTCGGTACTCCGCTCCCCTCTCCTCTTCCTCTACCTGCCTCGTCGCTTTTTAGTGCTCAGCCACAACTTACATCTCATTTTTTGGTTCTCCTTTGTTGTTGTTTTTTGCTTTGGCCCACCACAGTGGTTGTGGGGCACACTTCTCTCTCCTTCTATTCGTTTTTTTTTTTTTCACTACAACTCTTCGTCTGTACCCTGAAGTCAACCTAGAGATATCCGCGACTCGTTGCCGTTATCGTCGCACCCATCTTTTTTTTTTTAGAGTAGCGTTTTGTTGTTGCTGTTGTTTTGCTTCTCACTCTGCAAGCTCGCTTCGTGTGTCGGAATACGCATTCCACACACACACACACACACACACACACCAGTGCGGTAATAAAGCGAAAATGCGCCTAAGGCTGCTGCTGCACGTCGTTGTCGAACGGCACCCGAGCAGAAGGCGTCACTCGCCTGCACAGGGATGGCGCGCCTGCCGCCGCGTCCGGTAATGCTGGCGCGTCTGCCGCGTGCCGCTCAAGCGGTGGTACGCAGAGCTCCGTCGTATGAGCAGGGGCTGCTGCCAACAGGAAGGTACCAGTCTCGCTTTGAGGAGAATGTCGAACAACATCATCTCGCCAAGCATTGATGAGAATGGGTACCGCGCCTCGGCATTGAGATTGAGACTCTCCGGAGCGCTCCATTGATGACGCTGACTGCAGCAATCTGGCGTGGAGAGGAGTCCGGTGACACCGCCGGCGCGAAGCCGAAGAAATAAAGAAATGCGCGAGCAAGTGCAAAGAGTGTGACAAGACCGGAGCGAGAACAAGGGCACAACTTCATTTTTCTTTTCCTTGTTGTCATTTTGGCTCGGAAGAATAGGGGGGTCACTCTGTAACCTGCACTGAAGTAGTAAATCACTGAATTGAACTCGGGCGCGACACTGTGCTCTTTTTTCTGCTTTACTTCCATAGCGATATTGTCTACTTGGCGGTTTGCCTACAGCAGAGCAGTGCGGCCTGCTCAGCGTCGAGCACTGCTTATTCGTGTTTTGTGGTTTTGAACTTTGACGAGCCCACGGACGTCGTGTTATGCGTTAGTGTTTCCTCATTCCTGCTTGTTGGTGTACGCGGGAGCACTGCCGACCTATCGCATTATAGACGTACATGACTCTGCTCCATCGGAGTGTGTGGATTGCGCGAGAATCGCGCCGGCCATACGTCTACGGACAGATTCGCTATATCGATCATGTGATATATATAGCATGCCTTAGGTTGCTTTGGAACTCCTGCACTACATTCCGACCTGTGGTGAGTAGTAAAAGAAAAACCTGAGCGCTTTTGTTTCTTGATTGCACCGAGTCCTACTAAAGTTTCTAATCTGAATTTGTGTATTTCCTTTCCAGCGCAATAAAAAGTCTGCAGAGCTGGACACATCTTCTATGCAACATTGCAGATTTCATCTCTTATATGTTCTTTTCTCGTTTTTATTTATCGTTACCAATGCCACTTTTTATTATTATTCCCATTGCTCGTTCCTTCGCTTTTGTTTCTCAGGCTTGTTGCATTGTTTGTGACGAAGTCTTGTAGACAAAAAAAAGAACGAAGTGCAGAACTTCTATCACTCACGCAACGTACGCAAACACACACACACAACACACACAGAGAACAGTAAGGTGTGGTGGAGGCACCCCGCGACATGTGCGGGTTTTGTGTGTATTGGTCTTGTTGGTTATCGCAGATCTTGCACCTCTCGCTGGCAGAAGTGACGAGGCGTCACGTACGGTCTCACGACCTCCGCAGCAAATTGGTCCTCCCCCTCCCCTCCAAGGTGGGTGCACGCCTGTTGAAGTATCCTTGGCCCCCCCACCCCCCCCCACCCCCAGCGGATAGTCACTGCAAAATGAACCTCTCATCCGCTTCCCCTTGTTGACGCTGGTTACTGTGGCTCTTTTTTTTTCTTTATCTTCGTAACAGGTTTCATCTGGTGCAACGGCAAATCTCTCCTCCAGTCTTTCTTTTTTCTCTCCAGATCTCTTTCTTTTCTGCCAAACTGCGACAGCTCATCTCGTTCTGTTCTTTGTACTACGTTTTTTATTGTGTGCGTGGCTGTATGTGTGGGCGTGTGTGCGACGTGCGCATTCTCCTTGCTCTCGACGACTGCGCGACGTGAAATCAACTATCTCACGGCACTGTGCTCTTTTAAAAAGGTCATTGTAGCGTTGGGGAAGTGACGCACCACGAGGAGGACGCGGTGGAGAGGCATTAAAAAGGGCAGTGAGGTTTTTTGCTAGATGAAAGAAATCTGAATGGGACTGCGGTGCGGCACAGCCGAAGGCCGTGGTGATGCACTTCAGTACAGACTGTTATGGGTGTGTGTGTGTGTGTGTGTGTTTGTGGTGTTTCTGTTGCGCGCGGATGTCCACGACGCATCACTGCACTGCATTGTCGGTGAGGCGTCTTCCCACTCACCGATCACCTCCAGCTGTCACCAAGCCTATTTTTTTTTCCAGAAAAACGAAGAGACAAACAAGAAGGATGCTCTATGTGGCACGCCCGGGAACGATAAAGTTATTGCTGTCGTTGTGTCTGTTTCCACCTACCCGTGTCTCCTGGCCCTGGCTGATGGACACTGCTGCACTTTCTTTTTGTCAGTTTTTTTTTCTTCTCCTTTTCCCACCCACCTCGGCCTTCGTCAAGAAACTCACACACACACGCACACACTCACACACAACACTCACACTCACACACCTGCACTACAAAAAGCACCCCTGCAAGCCTGCCTCCGCTTACTCCACTCTTCTCCTTCCTTTCTTTTCTTTCCAAGGATAGCCGCGGGATGGCCTTGCCGGAACCGTCGTTGCCGCTGCGGCGAGAGGCACCGAAGGAGACAATCTTTGATGCGTGTCGTCGCGGCAACAGCGACCGCTTTATCGACTACGTGCGGAAAGGCGGCTGTCTCACCGAATGCGACAATCAGAAGCTGACTCTGCTCCACCACGCCGCGTTCTCGGGCAACGAGGAGTTTATTAAGCTCATGCTGGACGCGTCTGCCACGCAGCCCCTAAACATTGACGCCGCGGATGCGGAAGGGTGGACTCCGCTGCACTACGCCGCCGACCGTGGTAACGCCGGTGTGCTGCGGCTGCTTTTAGATGAAGGTGCTAACGTGAATGCGCGCGACACGATGAAGCGCACGCCACTGCACCTTGCCGCCCTTTCAGGCCGCAAAGAGGTTGTGCAAGTGTTGCTGCAGGAAGGTGCGTCGAAGACCGCCAAGAACGTCGCAGGTATGACGGCGCTCGAATGCGCGAAGGCAGCGGATCACGCTGATGTTGTCGCTCTTCTGCAGTAGTCTGCATTACCTTTTTCTTTATGTATCAGTTCGATACTGCTGCGAAGGGTTACCACACAATTACCGCTGTTAACACGTATAACTGGTGCGTTTTTAACCACCACAAAAGGGAGCAAAACGGAAGACAACAAAAAACAAAATGCGACGTAGGAATGTCTGAGGGCTTTTGAGTATTCAACGATGGAGTGGCTTTGCCGTCCTGCCCTTTTCCCATCCAGCATCCAATGTGTGTCATCTCCCCTCTTCTGCCCGCCTGCAAGACAGCGTCTGCGTATAAAGATGTAACGAAACAACCCCTCGATTTTTCGCACACACCCTTTTCTTTCCGCTATTTTGTATTATTATTATTATTATTATTATTATTTCGTCCTTCGTATCTTTCTAGTGCCAGAAAGCCCCACTTTTTTTTTATTGGTGCTATTAATGTCACGACGACAATACTGCCATCACAGGTCACACAGTCATTTCTTTTTATTGTTCTTTACCTCATCCCTTGCCATAGACACACACACATACACACGCACGAGCACAGAGTTTCTTTTCCTTTGGACATCACCAAACACATAGAACGCCTATACATCACGAATCATATAGAACAAGAGTCACGTTTCCAAGATACTTTACAACGGGAGCGTGAAACGCAGCACTTTCAGCCCTGCAATTCACTCCCTCACGTTGATCTTCGGTTTGCCGATTTCAGTCCCGTTGTTCCCCACTTTAAGCGATTTTTTTTTTTTTGAACCCTCTTTGACAGCTTTGTTCATTCACGAACAACACTTGCAGTGCTTTCGTGCTTATTTATCGCTGCGTCACTCAACAAGCCGCAATGGTTTCCGAAGAGGGACCGCTGTCTGAAAGGCGACCAGCTGATAACACCAACGTCAATGATGACGGTGATGATGATGATCACGTCTCACCCTCTCTGGAGGCGGTCGAGCGTACCCAGCCGCCGTCACCGTGGGCAACTGGTGAAACGGAGGCGTCTTTGCTGCCAGCCTTTTCTCCAGCCGTGCCTCTCGAAGACGCCGACGGCACCATCACGCGACCCGCCAACTCCGCTGTAGAGAGCGCTTCTGTTGTTCTCGTGCACGAAACCGTGCGCTCCTCGCCAAAGCAAGAGGGACTCAAGGCTGCTACGGAAACGTTGCCTGCTTTGTTAGGTGGTGAAGCTTCGCAGGAGCTGCTTCTGGAGCCAGCTGCTGCTACCACTACTGAGGGTGGTGATGAAGTTGCCAGAAACGCTAGCGTGGACGCCCGTCATCTCGAAGCGGAAGAAAACGATGCGTTAGTGGCAGTGACGGACGACGGCGACGGCGTGGATGTGGTACGCGAAGCAGCAATTCATGACAAGTACGGCGCCACTTCGAAATGGGTGGAGAACCTTCCGTTTGCCGTGACAGCGGCGCTAAACGACGACGGCGTTGTTATGGCGGTCGACGGTGCGCCAGAAGCCACCGCACCAGCCAGGCGAGGAAAGCGGCCGAGGGGGGCGAAGGATGACACGCAGAACGTCAGTGACTCCACCACCGTCAGTGGCACCCTGCGGCAACGCCGGGCACGCAAGAAGGCGGCTGCGGCGGAGGTGCAAACCGCCTTCAAGCACTCACAGCGGGCTCTACGAAAGCAAGCCAAGTCGGTCAATATGCGGGACGTGTTTTCTCGCTCGCTCGCCCTTCCCTCCTCTCTCAACGTCTCCGAGGTCCACGCGAATACAGCCTCGCCACTTCCTTCATCCCCCCTCTTCGTCGACAGCGCGAGCAGCGACAACGGTGGCGGCCGCGCGGCTAACCGAAACATCTTCTCTACGTCGTTGTCATCCTTTCGCTTTGGGATGCCGGTTTTCTCCCCTTCGGGTGCGTTGTCGCCCACCACGCCGTCGGGCAGCAGCAGCGGGTGGTCACCGTGTGTAGTAGGGGAACTCACCAACCAATTCCTCGCAAGCGTGAAGCACCAGCGACGCCAGAAATGTGAGCAGTTCGTCTCGCGGGAGCTGTCGCAGTCGCAAACGAGGAGCCAAACGCGCACTCTGTGCGCACACTCCCACGGAGGTAGCGATGTGGACGACGACCTTGTTCACCAACGCGGCACGGGACGCGATGCCACACATCCACACAGCAGCTTCGCAGCGCCAATAGATGAACTCGTGATTGGCGATGACGATAACGAGGCCGCTAACTGGATGCCAACCGACGCGTGTTCGCCAGCCTCGTCGCATGGCCGTCGCATGATGCGCGATCTGAACGCGAATGATGACGTCGTGCTGCTGGGGGGAAGTTCTGCTGGCGACGAGGGGGGACAGCATACTACGTCACCGAGCACTTTAGATCCAGATAACCGCACACAGGAGGATTTGGCGCTGCGGCAGCATCAGCAGCAACAGGTGGTGCAATCCCTTTCGCGTAAGCATGAGATTTGGAAGTTGAAGCAACGCCAATTGAAGTCACAACAGCAGGTGGACCTTGACCAACGTGCCAAGGCAAAGCAACAGCAGCAACAACAACAACCTTCGCTGAACGTGTCGGCGACGGCGTCATCCCTCACCACCATTACAACGAGCACCGACCCCGCACGCGTGGCGGGTGCAGACGCTGCAGGGGAAGGCGTGGGCAGCGCTGCCACCGTTGGCGCCACGACGACACACCAGAATTTCTTCCACACCTCACAGGTTGCGTCGCCGACCACGAATGTTCCAAGGATCTTACATAAAACGAATCTCTCGGCAGATGCGATCTCAATGATTCGACGCATCAACAGCTTTGACAACACTTCCACTCAGCGGGTTGTGGTGTTTGGCACCGCTGCATCCGCAAAGCACACCAAGGAGAACACGCAGTAGTTTGGTGCTCGCTGGTGTCTGGCCTCTGAATGTCCGCCTTCGTTGGTTGATTCACCTACTTCTATAAGTTAGTGTTTTTCACACATTCCCTCGTTGTTGTTGTTGTTTTTCGAGCTGCACAAACATCATAGATGGACGGGTGCGTACATTCCGGTACTCCATTTCTGCTTGCTCACCGTACGTCGCCCGTCTTTATTCAACACTCTTTTTTCTCCACTTTAGCAGTAGTGCTCGGTATATTTAACATTGCTCGAGTGTTGCGTGAAACGGCGGGCTTCTATAAAGGAAGTACGAGGAAGCTCTGCTCCTTGGAGGAAGTGTAGACGGGATGGCTTTCGCGTTGCTGTTGCCGTCGCCGAGCTGTCGTGAAACGACGGACAACCTACAAAGGCCACATCAAAAAGTGCTTGCTCACCACTGCACTTTATATCAAGCAAGTCAGTCCTTAGCACAAGAAAAAGCAAATTCTCCCGCTTTCTCGTTCTCCCCACGGTCCTTTTATGTGTACATGTGTGTGCACAATCTTCGTATGGTCTTTGTGTCCTCAATTGCTGCTGTTGCGCTTCCCCGTCTTCCTCCTACCCGTCATCTCACCTGCTCACTTTCCTTTCCCTCTCCTCACATATACATGCGCGCTCCCGCAAAGAAACAGAAGAAAATAAAACGAAACGCAGTGGGAGCGAGGGAATGTCACTCGATAAAAGTCGCATCTCCATCGTGAGCTCCACCAAGGTGGACGGCGACAAACTCAGCAGCGTCGGCGACACCGCCGACTCCCTCATCCCGACAAGCCATCGCCAGCAGCTCAAGGAAGAAAAGTGCTGCCCCATCTGCTGTGTCCTCTACGGCTCCATCATCTCCACCTTCGCCGTATTCTGCATTGCCGCCTCTGGGACGGCGGTCACCATCTTCGCCGAGTCTCGCATCAACTACACCATCAACGGTGCCATGCGCCAAATCGGCTGGATCGGCTTGCCGGGCATGTTGGTGGGAGCAACGCTTCACTACTTCTTGGCGGAGGCGATGTGGAGTGGGAAGAACAACTCCTGGGGCCAGGCGTGGACCAAGGCCATCATCGTCAACGCGGGACTGTGGTCAGCTGCAGTGGGGGTGAGCACACTGGGGTGGCGCAAGGTGCTCCCACAAAGTGCTGCGGGACGGCGACTCTACCATCGCTACCCCATCCCATCCGAACCGCTGGAAGCTCGTGTGCTGCGCTCCAGCCGTGAGTTCTTCACAGGCATGGGTGCCACGTACTGGCTGAGCGGGGTCGCGAGTGGCCACCTCGGCTTTGTGACGTGTGTGGCCTTCTGTGTGTCAACGGATCGTCCGTACCTGATGATGGCTCCGCACGGCGGGTACTCGCGGCGTTGCATGCCGCCGTGGCGTCGGCAGCAGTTGGAGAGGATGGCATTGGGAGCGGATACGACGGGGCCGAGCGCAGGGGGAGAAACAGCTGGAAATCCACAACAGCAATCAGTGACGAAGCAGCGAGCCATCAATTAGTACACACACACGCACACACACACACCTCTGGGGCACACTCCATTGTTGAAGATTGACTTTGACACCGTATCTCGCAACACCGCGTAGGTGTTGCTGTTGTGGTGGTGATGGTATTTCTGTGTTTGTTGGCTAGGAGGATGGGATTGTGATCCCGCCTATCTCGTACGTCTTATTTTTGTTGTTGTGGTGTTCACAGCTCTTCCTGTTTTTTTTTTCTTTGCGCCCTGTGAGGAGCACGCGAGTGCACAGACGTTCATCAACGAAGCAAAAAAGAAAATCAGTTCAAAGCTGTTGCTGCAGGTCTGAAGCCGAAGCGGCGCATAAACGCGCAAAGCTCCTACACTGCCCAACTGGCAGTGTACCACACAAAAGCACTAGGCGGCTGGTGTTATCACGCGCAGGAACGTGATGCACAACCCTCTGCCTTTCATTTGCTCTCTGTATTTATCGTGGTTGGTGTTCATCTCACCGAAAGCACTGCCGCTAGTCAACCCAACTCACTTCTCTGTGTATTCTCACAACCTCCAGTTTGTCTTCTCGAGCACAGACTTCGAGCACCACAAAAGCAGAGAAAACCGTCTACACCTACGGTGAGGGAAAAAGACACCCATATCGCACGATCAGCATGGCAAAGGACAGACTTCACTACAGGCTGTCACGAAAGTATGCGCATGGCACAGAGGAAGTGGAACGCGCTATCGGCATCACATGCACAAGGAGTGTGCACGGCAGCGGCACCACGAGTGAACTGCAGCGGCCCGTGGCACTCATGAAGTGGTCCTTTGATGATTTCATAGTGGAGGAGGAGTTGCCGGACGAGCTGTTTGTGCCAGATCTGCCGTCACCTTCACCCTCAACAACACCATCCTCACTGGCGGGTGACAGCACCGACACGCCGTCTGCCTCACCTTCGCCATCTTCGTCCCCTGGTGGGGAGAGACCTGCGCAGTCGACCAGCTTTGTGGTGCAGCTGCTCAGTGAAGGCGTGGACGACACGGTGGTGGAACGACTCCTGCGAGAGCGGTTGCCGCGCTCTATTGTGTTTCACTTCCTCACGCCAGTCGACTTTGTCAGCTGCGCGTCTCGCTACGTGTGGCTGCGCTGTGGTGACGGAAGCGCGGACACGCTGCCCCGCGCCTTCTGGCGAGAACAGCACTGGCACTCCGCCAGCGGGGATGTATACTTGAGCCCGGTGCGTCGCATTCGCTTGGACGCGAGAGCACCGACGTTTCCATCGCATCTTCTGCCGCGTACACGCTACACAGTGACGCTTCGCAACATTCAATGCAGCCTGGGCGATATTCTTCCGCGGCTGCGCGGCATTGCCCGAGACGGTTTCCTGAACTACTCCCACGTGGCACGGCACGGCGTGGGCCTTTCGCGCGTCTACGACGGCGCAAAACTGGTGCTGCAGCGTGACTACCCAGCATTTCTCCGTCATCATCTTCAGCGGTTAACGGAGGGAACGACACAAGTGCAGCGTGAACTACCGGTGTTGCTGGAGGTGCTTGCGTCGCCGCGCAGCTCCGCACGAGACTGGCAAGGTGTTGTCGAAGGGTTGCAACTCGCAGTAAAGACGGACGCGCAGATTTACGCACGGACGCGGCAGAGCGGTCTGTACCCGCCGCACCACGACCTTTTGCTAGACGTTGTGCGACGTGCAGCAGACATCATGCCACGCCACCACGACTCTGCCCAGCTCATTCGTGAGGCTGTGAAGCCGTTGGTGTTGCAGGAGACGCTGCACGCGATCACAGACGTGCATTTCAACGCCCACGCCTCCCTTCGGTGGCAGCAAAGCGGTGACAAAGTGGTAGTCGGAGACCTGATCCGTATAGCGTCGCCTGCTTATCCGTGTATGGCGGATGTGAGGGGTGGCCAAGACTGCTTTGTCGGTGCAGCGGACCACGTAAATGGCGTCATGACTTCATGTGCACATCAGGACTGGGCAAGTATGGCGGTGGAAAGCGAAGTAGAGCGGACTATGTGGTCAGTAAAGCGCATTGCGTCAAAAGAAGAAGCGAACCACTATCATATCAGCGACGTGGTCCTCCCTACACTTGGCAAAGGTAGTGATGAGTTGATGTCCGCGTTTCCTGTCGATGCCGTGGGCACGTCACTGTTTGCAAACCTGGCGCGTGAACTGCGGGTTCAGGGTCTGCCTGAGATGAACCTGGCTCCCCGGGCGGCCTTCCGTCCATTAGTGCAGCAGCCTCGCGGCGTGTCCTTCTACGTTGTCGACGAAAAGCGTGGGTGGGACTGGGAGGAGGATGCAGGATCGACGGCCTTGAAGAAGAACCTCTATCACGATCAAGATGGGCTGCTACGCTACCGCTCACCCTTGGCACGGCGCACGGGAAAGAACATGATCGCCCGCATCGGCATTCGCGATGAGGTGGCGCGCCGCTTCTTCCTCAAGCCGGCACGCAAACCGGGGATGATGTGCGTGCTGCAGCTGACGTTGCCGGCCGGAAGTCACGTTACCTCTGCTCTTCGCGAAGCATTTATGGTCGCCACAGTTTCCCCCTCCGCTATTTTTCACCTCTTAGCGAAGTGATGGAAGTCCCACTTGGCGATTGCTGTTGTTGTTTGCCACAGCGTGGCAAAGCCGCACCTTCATAATCACACAACCACTTAAATTGAAGCATGTAACGAAACAACGATACACAGAGGGCCAAGTAAAAGCCGCCAAGTTGCAAAAAAGGAAAAGCGTCTATGGGTGCTGTCTGCTCCTATCCGATGCTCTTCATCTGTTTCTGGTTCACAATCGGCCATTGATATGCTCTTTTTTTTTTTCCATGTTGTGGCCTTTCTCTGTTTTTTTTTTTTGGGGGGGAGGGGGGACCTGCGGTGTACTGCTCTGCATGGCATTTAACGCGCCGTATTCACTTCGCCTCCATAATCTACTGGAGTTTTTACTTTTCCTTTGTGGCTTTGAACTTCTCTTGCAGCTTCCGTTCTCTTCTCATTGTTCTACAACCTTCTCTCTCTCTCTGCCTTGTGGATGCTGTTCCATCTGCGGTTCTGCAGCTACGCTACATTCGTGTACTCGTGCAGCGTTGCCAAATAGACCGTCTCCTGTTTTCCTTTGCCTCATCACTTCTTCCCTCTAGTACCGCCGCCTCCGCAAGCGTACCCAACAAACAACAAAAAACACGTGAGTATAGCGAGGGGAGCACCCGTGTGCGAGTGAGTTGCGCTTCAAGTTGTGAACCACTGCCAAACATCGGACAGTGACGCGTGTTTCGCTGACACAACGCTTCACGACCCTGATGATCGAAGCTTGACGACCTTCGCGCTCTCGGTCAGCAAGGTGTGTCATGACTGCCTCCGAATTTACCGTTCTCGCGGAGGAAGAGACAGGAACGCCTGGTGGTGGACAATCTTGTCAGCTCCCTGCTGGACAGGTGGAGCCGCAAAGTGGCGAAGGACGTGGCAGA